>PVIY010033277.1:0-16567 GCA_004026745.1 Myrmecophaga tridactyla | reverse complement strand
GAGCTGTGGGGATGCCATGAAGCAGGAGGGTGGGGATTCCTCCAGCCCGGAGCACTGAGGGTCTGGGGGCTCGGTAAGAGGGCATCCTGCCGCTTTCCGCATAGTTTGGGCCTGGGGTGGGGGAACCCCTGCTAAGTGGCGTGAACAGTTGCTTCCAGTGGTTGCTGGAGAATTGAGGCATGATGTGTGGGGGGGACTCTCAGGTCACTGGGGGCCATCCCAGGGCGGTCGAGGCCTGGTGGAGAGAGCACCGGGGCCAGTGCCCACTGTCCCTTACCAGCCAGGGTGCTTGGGCCCTCACTCACCCTCTCTCCGCCTGGTATCCCTGTCGGTAAAGCGGGGACCATCCCTGCACTTCACACAAGGTGGAATGAGCTAGCAGAGCTGGGAAAGGTGTTCCTAGAGAGAGGGTTCCGGTGGGCCTGGACTTGCTGGGAGGGGGCAGAGGTGGGGTAGGAGCTCTCAAAGTCCCCCTGGGAGGCCATGGAGGGATGGGAGTGGGGGTGGGGGGGCAGGGAGGCCGAGCCAGTGCCTCCTGGGAAGGGAGAAGAATGCTCTGCTCCTGCTTCCTCCAGGGGGTAGGGAGGGGTGGAAAGAGGGGTATGGCTGCTTCGGGGCCAGGGTGGGGAGGGGGCACAGATCCCAAATCCTCACTGTTCCACCATGTGCCATTTGGTGACACCTACTATGGGAGGTGGGACAGCGTTCCTGGTAGGGATGGGAGAGGAAGAGAAGAGCTGGGGCTGCAGGAGGGGCCGGGCTGACACGGGAGCCTGGCCCGCACCCACCCCCCTTCCCCGGGCTCTCCAAAGCCAAAGGAGGGGGTCTTTGCATCAGAGACTGTAGCTCCTGCCTCTCTCTCCTTGAACATCTGTTTCTTTTTGGGGTGGGGGAGGGGTGAGAAGAGAGGAAAGCAGGGGGCTCCTATTCCGGCTTTCAACTCGAAGCAGCCTGCAGTAATTGAATTCAGCTTCCCCGTAACAGCCCAGTACAAAGGGGGCCTTTCACAGGCAGTTCCCACTCGCCCCACAAGCAATCAAGCTTCGGCTCCCCTGCCTCTTAACAGCTCCTCAAAGTCACTCAATCAGCAATTACTGAGGGGTCTATGGAGGGGGAGGCAGACTCCAGACTCGGCGATGGGAGCAGAGTGAGGAGGGGGCCAGCAGGAGAAAAGATGGAAACAAAAGGAGGGAGCCGCGCAGCGCCCACTCGCTTTCCTGTTCGCCTCCAGCCTGATGGACTCTTGCGTCAGACTCTGGAGGCGCCGGGTGGGGGCATGGTCCTGGGCTGGGGGTCCGGGGTTCAGATCTTAGGCTTGGACAGAGTACCTGGGAGGAACAGGAGGACCCAGGTGAAGACTCAAAGGCTTGGGGCTTAAGGGGTTAAGGGACCTGCTCTGAGTCACCGAGCAGGGAGTGGTGGTGCCTGGATAGGGGGTTGCCATGTGTGCAGCATCTTTGGAGCCGGGCAGCCAGAGCCCTGCTCTCCTCTGTGGTTCCCCAGGGCCTCTTCTGCACCAACTCCAGCCTGTGAATTGCACTGAGGCCTCCCTCGATTGTCCTCCACCCTGACCACATGGGAGATCACAGGCCTGGGCTCAGCGGGGGGTCTCTCCTTCCATCCCCCTTGTGCCAGGCAGCACAGCCAGGCCAGGCTCCAGCAGACACGGCTCTCAGAGTCAGTGGGATCTAGGTCTGAAGCCCACTTCTCAGCTCTGTGACCAAGGGCACACTGCCTGACTTCCCCGAGCCTCAGTTTCCCCAATTACAAACCGGGGTAATTCCCTTGTGTGGCGGGGCAGCTAGGTATTAAATGTGGGAAGCACAGGGCTCAGTACACAGGAGGTGCCCAGTCCATAGCTTCATCTCCTTCCCCGCGACACTCTCTGCCCCGTGGTGTGTTTCTAGTGTGGCACGAGCTTGGGCGGCCGGGGTCGGCGTGACTCAGGCTAACAAGAAGTGGGAGAGGGGGTCTTAAGCATTAGAGTCGTGGCACCATCTGGACAAGAGGCCAAAGGGATAGGAGAGAAGACCCTCCACGGAGGGAGGGCAAGGTTAGGCTATGACTACACCCCAGCCGGACACATACATGCACTGCCCCTTCTGTGCAGGACCCACTCCTGTGCACACTTGGAGGTCCAGCTAAAATGGCACCTCCTCCAGGCAGCCCTCTCTGAGCCTCCAGATGGGTGGGGGCTTTCCTTTCCCCAGAGACCTCTCACAGGCATTATCTGCCCCAACACACAGGAGAGAGAAAGCCTTTGCCCAACGGTTCCCTCTGAAGCCAGTTATTGTGGTTTCATAATTTTTAATGAGAAATGAAAACCTGATTGCTTATTTGCATGCAGCCTCCCCCAGTAGATCTGGGTATTGTTTACCAACAATTCTTTAGAGTGGTCCCTGGCTCCCAGCAAGGGCTCAGTAAACGTTCTCTATTGTGATTGGGTGTACAACAAATATTGTATAAAATCTGATTTGTCCTGCATATTTTCTTCTTTTTTATATGGCCCTAATTCCATTACAATGAGCTTAAAAGGGACCATCCACCACATGGCCAAGTACTGAATATCGATTGGAAGATGTGAGCCATTGGCTTGGAATTTCTTTTCTATTGAGATTTATAAATAGAATTTTTTCCTACCAAACTCTGGCCCCCTTAGTTTGAAAGTGAAGTTGGCATGCATTTCAGAAGCACCATTAAACCAGCCACAGGGCTCCTTAAGCCTCCATCCTTTGTGTGCGCTTCCCTCTGCCTGGACTCCTTCTCCAGCAGCTCCTTGGAGGTGAGGCTCAGCCCTGACTCCCTCCCTCCCTGATACCCCAGAAGGCCGAGGCAGCGCCTGGACTTTGTGTGCCTTCAGCCCCTCCCCCACAGCCCTGCATTGCACATGGGTTTGTTTATAAGTAAAATGGACTTCTTGTTTATTACCAGAAAACGGCTGGGTGGATTTTTGCCAATCTTGGAGCAAAGAGTTTGGGGCCATCTGACTTAGAATATAAACCAGGCAGCAGATGCAAAATGGGCTCTGAGAAGTCCTGGTGCGGGGTCGGGGAGGGACTTTAGAAAGATATGGGGTCATTCCCTCAGGCGGCTGAAATGGAGGGGCCAAGCCGGTGTGATGCAAAGGCACATGCCGGGTATAAATGTCCCGGGCAGGACAGCCAACAGCGGCACCCTCCTAAAGCCTCAGACTGACAGATCTGAGCATGCTGCAGCTCCAGGTGCTGATGTGTCATTAGCTGCTTTCTACACAGGTGAGTGAGAAGCTGCAGGATCTATGCATCTGTCTGGAATAAGGGCATCAGAGGGAGGCCAGCTGCTCTGCCCAAGTTTGCCCTGTCCAGACCCAGGGCCAGCTGTGGTCACCTCTATATCCCCGGCACTGGTCGGAGTCCGTGCTTGAGAAGTGAGTGTTGAGTAGCAGTCAGCATTTACAGCCACCCAGGGCTGCTCTCCACTGCCCTTGCCAATGCTGACCCTGGACCTCATGTTACTGTGAAGGCACAAACACCGATCTGATCCCAGAAGCACAGGAGAGGCCCCTGGCTGGAGTGGGGTCCTGTCTCCCCCTCACTGAGCCAGGCCTAACCCTGTAGTTGAGGAATCATGGAGTAGTCTGGCTGGGTGGTCTTGGGGACGCCCGGGAGCTCAGGGCAGTGGCTTTTTTCATCAGGCACACAGGCTTCCTCAGGTTGGACGTCCTTGAGTCTCCATCTCTGGGCACCAAGATGCCAATCCTCTGGCAATAGCCTCCTGGATCCTGAACACCTGCCTGTGACGTTAAAGCCAAGTGCCTAGTTTCCAAGAAATAATTCTAGAATGAACAGACCAAATGGCCAGTTGCCATTTCTAGAGCCCCTGGCAACCAGGCAAGCACGGGCCTGACTTTCTCTCACCTAGTTCACTCCTGGTGACAGCCCTTTGGTATAAACCATCCTGTCTGCACTTTGTGGATGGAGGGCTGGGGGTTCAGAGAACGTCAAGAACCCCTCAGACTCCAGAGCCATCAAGGACAGGGCTGGGACTCGAACCCAGGGCCAGAGCCTTTAACCACAATGATGGACCACTTTTCAGATGAGGGTCTAGCCTTTAAAGCAGCTCTCTGAGGAGCTGGACAATTAATTATCCCTTTGACTCTTGTCCAAAGCTGCAGGGAGATTTTTTATTATTTTTTTAATAACCTGATTGCTTATGGCATTTTCCTTTGAATGTCCTCCCTGGTGGCATGTCTTGGTTCTTTAATGACGGGCTTGAGTTTTAAAAAAGAATTCAAGGTTATTTGTTGTCTTCTTGAGCATCTCTTAGGTGATTCTAAGGTTTTTCCAGAAAGGTCTGCAATGAGGGTGATATTCCTGGACGTGGGTTTCCCAGGGGCCCACTAAGGTTAGTGTGAGAGTCTGGTCATGAAACTGGAGTCAGAATCCTGGGGTTGTGTTTTCTGGCTGTTGGACCTGGGCTAACTTAGCCTCTCTGAACCTCAGTTTTTCATCTGTACAAAAAAAAAAAAACAACACACTAATGTCTGTCTCCCAGAGATGCTGTTATGATATGACATGGTAAGGCACATGGGGTGTCGAGAGCAGACACCTGTAGATGCAATCATCGTTATCTTTATTGCTTTAAAGGGCCACACCTCTTTGAATGTGTGTGTTTTGGAGTTGGCCAAAAAGGAATAATGACTTTACAACCATGACTCTTAGTCTCTCTAACCTGCTAACCTCTACTTGATCTTCAATTTACTTTGTTTGGTTGGCTTCCCCAACGACCCTTTCATTCTTGCAACAAATACTCCTAGAGTGTCAGTGTGCCTGGCACTGTTGAAGATGCCGTGGACACAGCAGTAATCAAAGATGCCCCACATCCCCGGCTTCATGGAACTTGGCTTCCAGAGTGAACAGACCAACCCAGCTCCATCGAGCCCCAAAACAAACCCTGTACCACCCCAAGCCCTGCAGCCGGGCTGCAGCCCTGAAGGAGAGCTTGGCAATTTTGTTGTGACAACTGCCTTCTGGAACCAGGGAAGTTTCCTTCCTTTATGCTATGTGCTCCACAAAGAGGGATGGCTTCCAAGTAGCTATGGAAACGGTGCTAAAATGATGGGCTCCTTTTGAACGAATCAGACCAACCAGCTAAGTGGAGGATTCTGGGCATCTTTTTGCCCACCCTGGGGGTGACTTCTGCAGGAGGATGGCCCTGGGCATGGGAATTCTTCTCCCAGCAAGTTCTTGAAGGCTGGGAGGTCAGATCCTGGCATGTGAGCCATTCTCTGGCCAGGTGAAGTCCTCCAGATTCATGAAGGGATGACTGCAAAAAGCTCCTGAGTTATCCTGGCAGTATCTTCTGCACCCAGTCAGGGCTCGGCCAATGAGGATGGGTTAATACTCACCCTGCAGAAGGTAGAGTTCCCTAGGCAGAGTCCACGGGAAATCCCTCCTGCTATCTGCCTCCTCTCTCCACAGACTTGATCTTGGCCTAGACCATATACTACAGCCCCGTGGGGAGAGGAGGCCCCTTGATCTTTTTGAACTATGCCTTAAGTGCCAAGAATCTAAACTCTCATCACCACCTTTGGGGGAAAGAAACAAAAAAATCATACTTCAGAGAAAGGACCCCCAGTCCTCTATGGGCCCCTGTGAGACCCCACTCTTCACGTGGCTGCAAAGAGCTAAATCTATTTAAAAAGTCACCATGGGGGCACAAGGGTAGTTCAGTGGCAGGATTCTTGCATGCTATGTGGGAAACCTGGGTTTGATTCCTGGTCTGTACATGACCACCCCTCCCCCCTCCAAAAAAAATCAACAAATGGTGCTGCAATAATGGGATACTCACATGGAAAAAGAATGTAATGTGAACCCCCTCCCCTGCCCCGTACAGCATACACACACACACACAGAGTTGCCATAGCCCGAAATCACTCAGGTTCACAGTAGCTTTGTCCCCCTCCCCATATCGATCCCCCACAAAAACCAGGCTACATTGGGGTCTCTTTATCAAGCAACTTTGAGCTGGGGAGTTAGGTCCAGGGAAGCCTGGAGCTATGAAAAACAGCAGCAAGGCAGATGCGTGTCAGTCCCCGGGCCTAAAACCTAATCCCAGGCTCTCTGGCCTCTCCCACCCACCAACGGCCCTGCTCCCTGCTGGCACCTCTCCTTCCCTTCCTCTCCCAGGCCTGAGCAGAAAGGTCCAGAGCGTGGGACACAGTGGCCTTTCATGGCCCCTTCCTTGGCAACTACCAGGCTTGGCTGAGGCAGAAAGGGCTGCTGGGGCTGGGGGTAGGGCTGGGGCTGGGGGTAGGGTGTTGTAATACCGCATCATGGACTGCATTCAGCCCCCTCCCCAGTAGCCCAGGGCAGGGTGTCCTTGTGTGACCTCCCTAGTAAGATCTGGCACTACTGAGCAGTTCCTCATACCAGGCCCTGGTTAAGCTCCTCTGTGTATAATCTCAGCAAATTCTCACCCCAGCCCCATGATAGAGCCTGGTCTTCAGATGGAGAAACCGAGCTCACAGAGGTTACAGAGCACACCCAGGGCCCCCCTTTCATAAACAGGAGAGGCGGGATTCAAACTCTGGTCTGTACCTCCAACGCCACTGAAAGCCCCACTGGGCTACACTGCTTCCCACCCTCACCTGCAGCACAGACAGGATTCACCCTTGTCTGACCTCAGTTAGTGAAGGTTAGCAGTTCTCTGGCCTCTGGTAATGCAGGGTTGCTGGGGTGCCCCCTCTCTTGGGCCCTGCCTCTCCCTTGCCTTTACTTGAGCACTTCCCTTTGCAGGTTTGTAGCTTTTGCAGAGCTACTGAGTGACCCAGGAGGTGGGGCGAGCTGTGTCAGTCTAGGGGACCATGCTCTTGGGGGGGAACCTCCTGAGATTAATGCCCCAGGGACCCCACTAGCACCAGGTGCAGACTGTTAGCAGGATGTGGCAGCTGTCCCGTGCCTGACTTCTGGGTGGTTTCTTGCCCCGTGGCCCTGCCACGTCTGTCCAGCCCCGTAGGAGAAAGGAGGGAAGAAGACTGCCTGGTGAAGGCCCTGACCTGGCCGCCCAGCCGGCTCCTGGCACCCCCCGCCCCTCTCACCTGAGAGTCGGAGATTTCCGAGGGCTTCTCTGTGAGGCTGCTGCTCTCTGCGGGGATGAGGTCGTTGTATTTGGTGACGTCCTCATCTGAGTAGTGGAGGCTGCCCGGGCTGGGCCGTGGAGGGGACCTAGAGAGATTGAGGGGTGAGGATGAGAAATGGGGTTCCCCTGCCAGGAGCACCAGGGCGGGCCCCCCTGGAGGTTTTTCTCCACTTGACGCTCCATCTCCTTCCTGTGCCTGCTCTCCGCCACCTGGGCCTTGGAGAGGGGACCAGGGAGGGGGTTGTTGCCTGTGCTTGGGGCAGGCTTGGGTGCTGCAGGAACAGAGACCATCTTTCCAAGCCTCCAGGGCAAAGGGGAGGGCAGTGACTGCTACAAAGCAGATTTCTGGCTCCTGTTGAGAGGTCCTGAGTCAGGATGTAAGGTGAGGCCTCAATACCTCTGCTGCAGACCAACCCCCAAGTAATTCTGAAACCCAAAGGGTTAGGAGAAAAAGGAAACCTCTGGTTCCCTCCCTCCGTCCCTCTTAATCTGCTCAGAGACTAGAAACATGCCCATGGGCTAAGTCACGCTCTACCTTTTTAAAATCAGACCTAGAGAAAGTTGTGCATTTCCCAGCAAGTTCAAGTTCAAGGCTGGGCTCTGAGTCATCCGAGCAAACACACGCAGGCCAGGGAGTCCTGGGAAGTGAGTGGGAGGGCCGTGGGCAGCGAGGTTGGCTGGCAGGTGGCAGGGGCCCTCCAGGGCTCTGCACTGCTGGCGCCATGGCCCGATACCCCAAGGACCTGCCCGGCCTGAAGCTGCGGCTCTGGACCCAGGCTGCCCTGTGGGGGGCCGGCCGTGGTTTGCTGCAGAAATGCAGCTCAGGGGACAACCCCGTGGTCAGGGAACACGTCCAGAGCAGTCTGCCGGCCACCTCCCACACCTGGCAACGTCTCAGCACTGATCGCATTCCAATCGACAAAGCCACGTCCTTACTAGGTAAAAGTAGACGGAAGGAAATGACAGGAGTGGCAGAGGTTTCACGTAGATACAATGGACAAATACACACCATTGAAAGGAAGGACAAAACAGGGTGTCAAGCTAAAGCTTCTGGCATATTGGGGGGGGCGGGGGGTTGCTGAGAGTTTCAGCGTGGTTCAGCTCAGGCCCCAGGGCCTGGGGCTTGTCTGGGTGTGAACGGGATTTCTGTATACAACCAGTGGCATAGGGGACACACCAGGGGCCTCGGTGTGTGTACACTGTGGGTGTGAGGGGCAGAGAGGTCAGGGGGCTAGG
Organism: Myrmecophaga tridactyla; assembly: GCA_004026745.1. Lineage (NCBI taxonomy): Eukaryota > Metazoa > Chordata > Mammalia > Pilosa > Myrmecophagidae > Myrmecophaga > Myrmecophaga tridactyla. Next base: position 8,212 of record PVIY010033277.1, on the reverse strand, counting down.
GAGGCCATCATGAAAGGTGCCCTTGTTACAAGCGGCCAGGCCCCAGAGCCAGCCCGGTGGCCGCAGCACACCCCACCAGGCTCACACCATGGCCTCGAACGGCCCTTTCATTGGAAGTCTGGCTATGGCGGGGCACGGTGAGAGCTGGGCCTCGTGGGCTCTCCACCCCCGGGAACACACACATCGCTTCTCCCCTTCAAGCTGGGGACAGAGATGCTTTGTGATCCCGCCCGCCCGGGAGAGGCCAGCTCCCCCTCCTTGCCTGCTCTGCATGAGCCGTGAATATTAATGGGACTGAGGTGGGGAGCCCCTCGGGCTGGCTGTACCCCCAATCTCTCCCGAGCCCCTGGTATATGTAACTGCCAGGTCCCATCAGGTGAGGGTCAGGTGGGCCCCAGCAGCAGGCCCCTGCCCTCGAGGCCCCTGAGTAGGCCTGAGGCTGGAAGAAAGTCAGGCTATGGAGAAAAAAGCATGCTCTTTCCTCGTCAGCTGCTTTCAGAAGTTGCCCTTTGAGGGCCGAGGCAGGTGGGACAAGAGAACTGTTCTACAACAGGTAGAAACAGGGACCCTGGGAGGGAGCGTCCATACTTTAGAGGACCCTTCCTTTCCCAGGAGGTGAGCAGGTCACAATGGGGAATCCTGACATCTCTTCCTCAGCTTTAGTGTCAGCCCAGTCTACCTGGACTGGCCCCATCTAATCTTTGGGACAGGTGACAAGCACAGCTGCAGTCCTGTTACCAGGAGCCCTGGCATCAAACAGCAGACTTGTTTGCAAACGTTTGCAAGATATTTGCATTGTGCTGTCATTGGCAGGAGGCCTCTGAACCCACCTGTGACTTTCTCTCTTGGGTGCCCTCACCCCTGGTTGCACTGCTCGGGCCCAGCCATGGCTTCCTGCTGACAGCTCCCAGGCCCCAGCCCTCTCCCTGGACAAAGGTAAGGCCCAGTGGGCACAGCCTGCTCTCTGGCCCTCGGCAGTCCTGTGCGTCCCCAGGCACTCCCTGCTCCACCCTCCGGCCGCTGGAGGGGCCCATCTACCTGGTGTACAGGCCGTTCTTTCGGCAGAAGGAGTTCTTGACAGACAGCCGCCGGTTGTTGAGTTCCAGGGCGGGAAAACTGCTCTCGTCCAAGCTCATCATCTCCCCGTGGCCTAGGGCGCCAGCCTTGGAGCTGTTCCCTGGGGGCAGGAGATTGGCATTAGGTCCCACCACGCTACCGCTTTAGACTCTGCGGCCTCCCATCCCCAGCTCCATGCCCGCTACCTGGCCGGGCTGCTCCTTCTTTCTCTTGTTAGAGTTGAGGCCCAAATTGGAGGCTGAGTGTGTAGGAACCCCAGGCTGCCCCCACCTGTCCAAGCAGGTGGGTTCCCAACAGAGAGAGGCCCCCCCATCCTCTCCTGGCCCCCTCGGCTTTGGCAGAGGCTCTCACCTGTGTCTGCTTTCTTGGCGTACTTCTTGCTCTGGCCTCGGATGATGAGCACGAAGACCAGAAGCAGGATGAAGATGAGGCCGACGAGGGCGATGACCACCAGAAACCACCACTCCTCGTAGAACGGGTTGGCCTTCTGGGCTGGAATTTGGATGGGGTGTCGGGCCCAGGTGCTGAGCCCCCTCCCACTCCAGCTGGGACCTGACCCATTGCTCAAGGTGTTTGTGGGGACCCTGTGTCTGTGGCCTCTGAATGAGGCAGAACCTAAGACAAAGTTGGTAAGGATAGTTTCATCTCAAGGGAGAACTCAGATTAATTGATACAGGGCTGCCCAGAGCTCTGTTTTGAGAAGGGCTCTGAGGTTGCTCCTGGACTTATTAGGTAGGAGTGCTGGGATTGATTAGTGATGTCTGTCAGGGACACAGGAGGAGGAGTTGGTAGCGTGTTTGCTATTTTTCCTTTTTTTATTTTCTAGCCACTACCAGCCTAGGGGTTACCCTTTAGAGGCAGACCCAACTTTGGGTGGGTAAGGGATTGTCTGCAGTACAGGAGAGCTGGGAGAGCTTCTCCCAAAGTTCTGTGTGGACTGAGTCTTTCTCTGGTGGCAGAAAGTGGGGGAGGTGGTGAGGATAAACATATGCAGGTCTTTGGAATGCTTCCCTCCAGGTAGGGCTCCCCTACTTTCTAAGCCCCCAGCCAGCACTAATCCACATCGCTGCCTGGAGGGGGGTTTGGCTTGAGTTCAGTCTTGGAGCAAAGTGTTTATTTCCCATGATTTGGTTCTAATCAATCTGGGCAGAGGAGGAGGTGTGTGGGAGCAGGGTGGAGGCTGGGCTTCTGGAGCTTACACAGTGAACAGAAATTCTGAGTTATGCTTCTGCCTTGGGGGATGGGGCCTTAGGATCAAAAGTGGGTGAGTCCATGTTGGATCATGAGTTTATATATTCGGGGCCTTTGTGATCTCTGGGACAGATTGGAAGGGAAGGATGCGGGGGTGGGGAGGAGGGACGAGGAGAGGGACGTCAATCTCGCTGACCTCAGGCCCCACTCAGCCCAGGTCTGAGAGCCCTGCCCGTGTCAGCCGCTGTGCCACAAGCCACTGACCCTGCTTGTTTGGGAGAGTTTCCATGGAAATGCACAGCTTAGGGCCTGGCACCCTTCAATGTCCTGGCGATGAGCTAATGGAAGCTTTCACCTCGGGCCCCCTGCCCAGGCCTTCTGGAGCCCTTGTAAAGGAACACGAATGGTTCGAAGCCCCCAGCTTCTTTGGGCATTGGAAGCTGACTTAGGCCCTGGTCCCGGAGCTCACTGCTCCGGGGAATTTGGACAGCGACACATTTTGGGCTCCCCGTACCTCTCCCCATTTCCCACTCTGTCTGTCACAGGCCCTCCCCCTTCGCCCCAGGGCCAGTACCTGGCACCGACTGGGAAGGGCTGCTGGGGGTGCCGAAGCCGTAGTCGTTCACGGCGATGACCCGGAAGTCGTAGCTCACCCCTGGCTTCAGGATGTCCATGCTGAACGTGTAAGAGGTCACCTCCTTGGGGATGTCTTTGATGAGGATGTCCCACAGGCCCTCGTCTGCAAGAGCACGGGGGATTCCCCTGAGGGGCAGCCCATACCCCCCATCCTGACTGTCGCTCTCTGAAGGCAGGGCTTTGCCCGTTTGGCACTAAATCTCCAGGGCACGGTCCCTAGTAGGTCGGTGGGACCAGCTTTCTGAGCAGATGCCTTTTGGAGTGTCTGACCCTTTTTTCCTTTTAAGCAAAACATTTCCAAAGCATGAAAAAAATATATATATAATATACAGAAAATACCACAGCAGCCAACTGATACCACAATCCAGAGGAAGCCTGAGCACTCTAGAGCTTGGTGGACAGAGCTCCTGCAGGCCTCCAGGGCCCCTCGCCCTGGCATAATCTGGATTGTGGGTGGTGCTGTGAAAACAGTGAGAGCATGCCTGTGGCTGCTAGACGACAGGGCAAAGGAAGCTTCTTTCAGGTGGGCCCGCTCTAATCACACGAGTCCTTTAAAGGCAGAGGGCTTTCTCCAGCTGCTGGCAGAAGAAGTGCAGACAGATTCAAAGCAGGAGAAAGCTGGCCAGGCAAGAGGGGGACCACATGCTGAGGAACTGTGGGGGGACCCAGGGGCTGAGAATGCACCCCTGCAAGGAAGGAGGCGCCTCGGTCCTACAACCACTGGGAACTGAGTTGGGCCATCACCAGTGAGCTTGGAAGATGACTGGGGCTGGGCTGAGAGGCTGATAACTCGATTTTGGCCCCATGAGATCCTGAGCAGAGACCCCAAGTGTGCCACGCAAGACATCTGAGCTAATACACGGGCGCTGTGGAGAGCTGCTAAGCCTGTGGTCATTTGTTATGCAGCAACAGAAAACCCGCCCAGGGCTTCACTGTCCACTTGTGTATCCGTCTTTTGAATAGCTGAGCTCATCCTTTGTGACACAATTTCGTATGTTGCTTTCTTCGCCGAATATCATGTGCTGCTGTGGCATATTCTGTTTCCCACGTTTTTGGAAATTCTTGATAACATGACTGAGGAACTGCCTAAGATTTGATCATTACCCTCAGTTACTTTAGGGCAATTTTATCATTGGTTATACCCTCAATTATGCTATTTCTCTGACTCCCTTTCCTAGTCAAAACACAACAGTGGTGGCAGCAGTCAAAGTAAGTGGATTTTTTTTTTTAACAGCAGCAGGAGGGACTCAGGTTGCACCAGAGAGTTTGGTCGAGGGGCCTGGATTTGATGGGGCCACCCCCCAGCTACCTCCTTTCTCAGCAGCACAGATCAGAGGAGAAACAGGCACTGCAGAGGGCCAGAACCTCCCTGGCTCCAGCCTGGGAGACTGCCCCTGCCTGCTCTCCACCCTATGCTACCCCCAACCACTCATCCTCTGAGCTCCTGGGCATCCTTTCAGGCCCTCCCCACTTTGTCTATGGCTCTCTGTGGCTCTCTGGGACTCACCCCGTGGGACATAACTCACTCTCACCTCATTCAAAAGAAGCAGCGGGACGCTGCACAGGCAAGCGCCCGCCATGACTAATGCCATCTATCACGGAGGCAGGAGGCTGGCCAGATGTCCCTCTGGAGCCCAGGGGGCTGGGATGGGGGTGGGCAGCCTGGGCCTTGGAGGGAGAGGCGCTTCCTGCTTGTGCTAGAGGAGGGCTGATCCGGGAACCACCCTGGAGCCTGGTCAGATGCCCTCTACCCATGGGCTGCGGGTCCAGAGGTCTTAGAAGGACCTTCCATGGTTGAACTCATGGGTCCCCCATTCTGGCCAGCTCTGGAGAGGTCAGCCAGATGGCCAGTGAGTCCTCCAGGCTGTTGCCACCAGGGACCAAAAGACCGCCCCCCCAGCATGCCCGGCCCGGCATCTCCGGCTGTACCTCACTGCCGCATCCTCTTTGTCTGTTTCGCCACTCCCAGGAAGAGCTGCTTTCTGGGCTCAGAGACTTGCTATCCCTGCCCGGCTCGGCCAATGGATTTCATTTGTTCTTCTCACACTTTATTTTACAGACCCACCGTGTAGTTAAGAACGTGCGCCAGGAGCAGCGGCCGGTGGGATCGTCATCCCTGAGCTCTGTGCCAGGGGTCCCCCAAGGGCTGCCTTTGCGCCCTTCCCCATTTCGATCTCTCCCAATCGGAAAAGGTTGGGAGCCCTGTCCCTGGGTGCAGAGCCCATCCTCTCTGGGGGCTCAGGGCCTCATATATATTCAGTCTTACATATTTGCTTCTGAGCATCTGCCTCGTATACAGCACATCCTTTTGTTTAGCATATCTCTCTCTCTCCTGCTGGGATGTGAAATCCTACAAGGGCAGGGACTACGCCTAATTTGTCCCAGCACCTGGCACAGCATCCTACACGTGTGGTTGAATAAATGAACAGAAAACTTACTTTCCTGGCATTTTCTTAGCAACTCGTGCCCCAACTTCACTACTACATGCTTTCAAATATGAGTATTGGGGTTCACATCCATTTTCTTCATGCAACTTTAATTTTCTCATTCATCTTCCGATCACAGACACAGCAGGACAGCATGATAAACGATGGCTGAGCCTTACTACTCGTCAAGCACTGAGGTTCCAAGTGCTTTACGTTCTCATAACGGCATGACCGAGGGACTCCTGTGCCCATTTTACAGATGAGGAAAACAAGACTCAGAAAGAGCTTGACTCATCTTCCCCAGGTCATGCTGCCCTAAGTGGCAGGGCTGGTGTATCAGCCCAGAGCCACATGACTCCCCGTCTGGCCCAGTCTCCCTCTCGGTGCCCAGGACAGGGCTAGGCACGATTAGCAGCTAATCAGTGCTGGCCGGGTGGGCTTGTTGGGAAGCTGAGGCGTCCAGCCTGCGGTCTGAGCAGCCCCACATGGTTGGCAAAGGGGCCAGGTCAGAAGCTGCTGGAACATCCTACTGCAGCTCTGGCCTCTGGCCGCAGGAACCGGCTGACATGTGGGGCCGCGTGCCTGGGCCTCAAATCCCCATGTGAACCCCGCTGGGTCTGCTGTCCCAGGCTGCACTCCGGCTCTTAGAAAGCAGTCGTGTTTAGTCTATTCCGCATGGCACGAGCACGACAAGAGCCATGTCATCCTGAAAATGAGGAAGTTGCACAACCAGGGGACACAGAGGTAGCACAAAAAGAAGGGACAGAGGACACGGGGGGGCAGAGGAGATTCCCTCCCAGTCTGCTCCCAAACAGCCTCAGGGGCAGCCGAGGTGCTCTCCCTGCTCACTGACCGTCCGCCTGCCTTCTCCTCCCCCCGCCCCCCGCTGCCAGCCTCCTGGCACTGCTCTGCGTCCCGGCCCTCCAGGGGGACCTGGCTCCGTCCTTCCTTTTACCTCTGGCCCTCACCCCCCACCTCTGTGCATCGAGTCACGGCCCCCAAACCTGGAACACCCCAAGCCCCGTGCTGGGCGTGCCAGGGAATGCTGGAAAATCAACAGGGCTGAGTCCCGGAGCCAGCATTCCTCAGCCTGGTGCCCGGGCGGCTTCTGTGCACAAACAGGCACAGGCTCCAGTTGGGAGAAGCACAGGGTGGGCTCCTGGCCCGCCCAGAGGCAGCAATGGTGGGGCAGGGAGAGCCCATCTGTGGTGGGCAGCGCGCCAGCCAGGCTGTGCATCCTCCCGGCTGCACGGCAGACCCGCGCCGCTAGATTTATTACTATTTGTAACTGCACTTATTAGCGTGAGATTAAGGCAATGACTGGGTGGTGGTGGCTTCCTGGAATTACTAGCATTATTAACTATTGCTTTGGGGATTATTAGTTCCCAGTTACCCCGAGGTCCTAACAATTTTTCACTGAGATGTTTCAATACTCTGCATCACAAATATTAGCTACCAATATGCTTGACTACTCCCCATTATGACGATGAGTTGCCGTTCCTGCTGCAAGCAGGAAAGTTCTTTTTCTTCCTCAACTTCAATCTCTTAGCCACGGATGCTGTGGCATACAGAGGACATGCCTCCAGCACTTCCCTGGTGCTGGCATTTCTGATTAACGTGGAAACCTAGCCACGAGGGGAGCGGGCGGGGCTGAGGGCTCTGTGGGTGAGTGGAGCCTGCCCTGAGAAGCAGGTGTCAGGGCGATGGTGAAACAGGAGCTCGGCCAGCAGCCCCTGGAGCGACACATCAGCTGCCCATCTCCCGATGGCTTTGGATGTTCTTGTGATTGGATTTCAGGCCTGGCAGGAGAGGATGGGAGATGGCAGGGACCGCAGAGCTCGCCAGGATGGTGGAGGCAGGGCTTGCAGAGGCAGCTGAGGTCTCCAGGTGGCACAGGGGATGCTGATGTTTAACCAACACCAGCCGAACTCTTTCCTCCTCTGGTTCCCTGAATGATCCTAATCCCAGCTGGTCCTCACCGGGCAGGAACCACTGCACTCCAAGGGTCCCCGGAGGTTCCTTAACCAGGAGTCCAGCTCAGAGGAGTCCCACCCCCCAAGACCCCCACCACCCTGTGTGGCCACCTCTTGAGTCACCGTGAGTAGCACAAGCTCCTTCTTGGGAGGAGACAGACACAGGTGTCCACGTGGAGGGAGGGCGTGGGACACGAGTCCCCGCGGTCCAGGGCGGGGCGTACCTGAAGGCCTGGCCTCTATGACGTAGCGTGTGACGGGGCCTCTACCGGGGTCTCCGCTGGACCAGTGGATGGCGAGGGCGGAGCTGTACCGCACGATGATGGGGACTCCAGGTGGGCCCGGGGCACCTGGCAGACACAGGGCACATGTGGGCAAGGGGACGTGGGGCCAGCCGCCCGCCGCTGGGCTCCTAGAGGAGGGCCTTTTCCACTCCCTGGCCTGAGAGCTTGGGAAACCCCGTAAACACCAAGGCCCCAGCAGCGTGGCCCCCGGCTTGGCCATGCTCTCCCCTGGGTTGTGCCCATGTGCCAGTGTGGGAGAAGACTTGCGGGTGCCAGAGTGATCTCAGGAGAAGAGGCAGGGGACTGGGCCTCTGGTTCCAGCCCAGCACTTCAGAGACTGGGGACTGGATCCATTCACATAGCCTTCTGGAGCCTCAATTTCCCCATCCAACAGTGCCTCTTAGAAAATAAGGGATGCAGTCACAGGGCTGTGACGATGGCAGAGTGGGCCCATGGAGGGGAGGGGTGGGTGGTTTGAGGGGGCTGGCAGACCCCAACCTCTGGCCTGGGATGGTGGTGGGCTTCTCCTATGTCTCGCCTGAACCCCACCCCGACGGCATTTACAATTAGGGTTGGAAGAAAGGAGGGTACTCGGGCTCAAATATCCACAGGAGGCCCCGGCCCC
>PVIY010033276.1:0-28223 GCA_004026745.1 Myrmecophaga tridactyla | reverse complement strand
CTACCTCTCCTCCTAGCCGCAGCCCCCCTGGGTGAACACTGCTCCCAGCAGCCCCCCTACCTCTCCTCCCAGCCGCAGCCCCCCTGGGTAAACGCTGCTCCCAGCAGGCCCCAGGCCTCTCCTCTCACCCCCAGCACCCCTGCATGACCGCTGCACCCTCTTCAGGCGCCTGCTGGACCGGACACCAGTGGGGTGACCCGGTGTCACTGTAAATGCTGCAACCTGAACCCACCCTCCTCATGGAGCCAGGGGCTACCCGGGGCGTCCTGGGAACAGGCTCAGGCCCAACAGAAGCCTGCAGCAAAGGACAGAGCAAAAGGGCTCAAAGGAGCAGCGGAAGAGACTCCGTCTGGCTGGGCCCCTGGGGAGGCCCAAACTCCTACCATCGGGGTCAGTGCATGGAGGCTCCCCACACCCCACTTCGCGTTGGAGAAGAGAGACCAGTCTATACTGTTTGAGTGTGGTCTTTATCCATCCTAGGGGGGCATAGGTCCTGCCACTGAGAATTCCTGCCTTGATTAGAATCTGGGCCTTCTTGCTCCCTGGTTTCCAGTAGGATTTAAGGTCTGGCCAGACCTTTTCATTAGACTCAACTTCTCCTCCAGGTTGTGGAATGGAAGCTGGTGGAAGCAATGCAGTAGAAGAGGTGGGGGTGGGCAGCAAGGGCTGGGCGATGACTGCTGAGCATGTCTCTGGCTTCCCCTCCAGGAGCAGCATCTCCTTGTTGCCTCCTTTTTTGCCCTCGTCCTCTGCTGTCTCCATGGATTTATGGGGGTGGGGGCTTCTCATTCTAGTCACTGGAGCTGCCACTACCCATTCCCGCAGCCCCGCCCTCCTCAAGCCAGGTTTTCCCCGATGTGACCCAGACAGCTGGCCATCCTCCAGACACTCTCTCTGTCCAGGCATTCCCCCCAGCCTGACCGAGATGGCTGGACTGAATCCCTGCCACCACCCAGGACTCTCGGACTTCCAGGAGAAGTCCACCTTGTTCATTCTGAACTCGCTTGGCAGCCCCTCCTGACTTTTCCCTCAACTTGGTCTCCTGAGACCCTCCCAGGTGAAGGCTTACCCAGCAGTGAGGCGAGCCTTTCAATCTTGCCCACCCACTCCATCCCCTGACTCTCTAATCTTTGAAAACTGCCTACATGTCACCTCCTCCAAAAAGCTTTCCCAGATGCGCCAAGTGAAGGAAGTTCTCAGGCTTGGGTTTCTCCCATTGATGGATTAATTGTTGTTTCTGCTTCTGGGCCTGCTGCTGGAGTGGGAGCCCCCTGCAGGCAGGGGCTGCTGTGATGCACCTCTGGCCCACCCAGTGGGGGTGTCTGGTCCTAGTAAGTGCACAAGGAAAGTTAAGCGACCCGACAGAGGAACGAGCAAAGGTGTTCAACCAGGAGTGAGGGATCAATGTGCTTCCATTTGTTCATTTGTGTTCCCATCCCCTATCATGTCTCCCCTGGCCCAGACCTTTTCCATGACCTCACTTTTCTATGTGACAGTGATGGGAGTTACATGACGTTAAAATAAACACATGTATTCAAGTTCTGAAACAGAGGCTGGAGGAAAGTAGGCTGGCTCCAAAGACTGAATCAAAAGTACAAGGACAAGGTGCATTGGCAATCCCACTCTTAGATATACACCTAAGAGAACTGAAAACCAGGAATTGAGCAGAGACTTGTACACCAAGGTATATAACAGCATTATTCACAACTGCCAAAAGGTGGAAACAGCCCAAGTGTTCACCAACTGGTGACTGGATAAACAAAACGTGATCTAACTATACCATGTGCTTTGCTGTGCTAAAGTGCTAGAATGCAATATCCAGAAATGGATTAGCTTTTTTAAAGGGGATTTATTAGATTACAAATTTACAGTTCTAAGGCCTTGAAATGTCCAAATTAAGGTATCAACAAGAAGACACCTTCATTCAAGAAAGGCCGACCATGTCCAGGGTTTCTCCATCACATGGGAAGGCAAATGGTGGCATCTGCTTTCCTTCTCTCCTGGCTTCTGGTTTCAAACTAGCTCTCTAAGCTTCTGTCATCTTCTGGGGCATTCTCCCTCTCTATCTCCCAATGTCTATCACTTGGTTTCATCTCTCTGCTCTGCGTTGGCTCTCCAAGCATCTGTGCTTTCTCTAAAAGGTTTCCCTCTTATAGGACTCCAGTAAAAGGATTAAGACCCACCCCAAATGGATAGGGTCACATCTCCATGGAAACAACCTAATCAAAGGTCCCATCCACAACTGGGTGGGTCACATCTCTGGGGAAACAACCTAATCAAAAGGTCCCACCTAACAGTAGGTCTGCCCCCACAAGACTGGATTAAAAGAACATGGCTTTTCTAGGGTACATAACAGTTTCATGGAATATGACTCAGCACACCATGGAATATTACGCAGCCATAGAAAGGAATGAAGTTCTGATAAAACCATGTGGATGAACCTTGAAAACATGCAAAGTAAAATAAGTCAAACACAAAAAAGCAAATATATGATTCCACTTAAATGAAGTACCTAGAATAAGTAAATCTCGTAGAGATAGAAAGTCAATTAGAGGTTATCAGGGGCTAGGGTATGACGGGAATGGAGGGTTTTCATGTAAAGGGAACAGAGTTCCTGTTTGGGGTAAAGGAAAAGCCTGGGTAGTGGAGGGTGGTGATGACAGCATAACATTGTGAATGTAATTAAGGCCTCTGGATTCTACGCTTAAAACAATGATTAAATAGTAATTTTTTTGTTATATATATGTTATGAAAATCTTTTTAAAAGGTTAAAATGGAAAGAAAGTACAGGGATGGTAAAAGATTAGAGAAAGCCGCTTAATCTTGGATGATCTTAGAAAGAGCAAGTGGGAAGCCTCCATCTGGGGTGGCCACTGAAGCAGAGGAGGGTCTCCTTTGCTGGGAAGGCAAGGGAACTTCAGGGTGTCACCAAGGCAGGTCCATGCAGACCACACCTGGGTCCTCAAATGCTCCTGAATGTCAAAGCTGCACAGACGAGGGGCACCTATCAGGGCCTCTTCAGTTCCTAGGCGGGGAGGTCCATGCAAAACCAGCCCCACTGAGGCAGGAGCCGGCCTGCCTAGAGAAGAGGTTCAGGCTAGAAAAGAGCTTCTGGCCGAGATGGTGATACAGTTCCAAGCACGCCCATCAGAGACCATTTACAGATGGTCTTGCATTGGCGTGGGCAGGTTACAGAGGCTTCTTTGCCTCTTGAATGTCAGGAGAGGGAGAGACCACTCTCCTATAGGATCAGAGGGCTATGGGGACTGCAGTCTCTTGAGTCTCTCTGCTGCAGTGGCAGGCACAGAGGGGTTGTCAGTCAGCAGCCAGGTGCCGCTGGAGAGCTGGGCAGCAGAGTAGATTCTTTATCTACTTCATGCTAGGTAGAGTTTGCATCCAACAGTATGGGGGAGGGGCCATTGCTTGGTTCCCCTCCCTGTGTCCACTGCTCTGCCCTTGAATGTCTCCAGACTCCTTTCTGCTTACCTGAATCCTCAGCCACCAAGGTTGGGTTCCATGTCCCCACAGCTCCATGTTCTCTCTCTCTTCAAAACTGGTGGGGCTCCCCTTCTGTGCCTCATTTGTCCTGAAGTGCTGCTGCTGCAGGGGGACTTCCACCAGCTGCAGCCTTGGCTCTCACACCTTCCATAGTGTTTAAAAACCACGTGTTGCCCAACTTTGTCGCTCATGTGTCTCTCAGGCATGGTGGGTGCTTCAGACAACCAAGAGATCATATAGACAAAGCTCAGCCGGGACCAGGGCTTCCAAGGATGCACAACTGTTTCCCCGGAGACTAGAGTCAAGGAGGTCCATGAACTCAACAGGAGGAACCCACCACTATTACAGACTGACCTGTGTCCCCCAAAAAGTCATGCCCATGTTCTAACCCCCATCCATGAAAGTGATCTGGTTGAAAATAGAGTCTTTGCAAATGTGATTTGATAAGATGAGGCCAAACTGGGTCAGGGTGGGCCCTAATCCTCTATAACCTTATATGACCCTTTTCCTCTCCCTTATAAGAAGAGGAAATTTGGACAGTCAGACAGGACGGAAAAGCACTGTGTGACCTTGGAGACAGAGGTTGAGGCCCAAGGATTGCCAGCCAATGCCAGAAGCCAGCAGAGGGGCAAGGAAGAGACTCTTCCCTGCAGGCCTTGGAGGGAGCCTGGCCCTGACCACACCCTATTTTTGGACTCTAGGAGTCCAGAATGGGGAGCCCATGTATTTGTGCTATTACAGTTTGTGGACTTTTGCTATGGTAACCCCAGGGAACCCAGACCACCAGGAAAGGAATAGTTCACCAGGAAGCAAGAAGTGGGTCTCTTCTTGTGTTGGACACTTCCAAGGTCCCAGGGAGGGTCTGTTTTCAAAATGTAGAGACTTTTGCTCCAGTTTCTCCTGCATCATACACCCTGGGGTTAGTGGTATGGCGAGGCCATGGGCATTGGGGACAAGTTCAGGGGAAGCTGAATTAAGAGCACATTTAATTTGGGTTTCCTGGATGGATGTAACTGGTTCTTTTTATTTGTTCCTGTCTGTCCAGACATAAGGATTCGTGCTGCTTGTGTGCTGATTTGAAAAGGGCAGGACCCAATGTCCTATTGAGATGGGAATGTGTCCAACAGTATCCAACATGGGAGGTTTGTGGGTGGTGGAAGAGAAGGAAATTGGAAATGTATGGAGCAAGAAGCTAGTTGGGCGGGCCACAGTGGCTCAGCAGGTAGAGTTCTCGCCTGCTATGCCAGAGACCCGGGTTCGATTCCCGGTGCCTGCCCATGCAGAAAAAAATAAATAAATAAAAGAATCTAGTTGGTGGGGAATTCTTATAGTCCTTGGCCATGTAAAATGGCAAAGCGAAGAATGATCTTTCATTGGTGTCTGGTCAAAAATTCTCTCCTAACAGGAATACACTCAACACACCATACATTTTTCATATGGGAACCACGTGAAATAGAATTTATCGGAATTCCTACCATATTGCAAACAACTTGATCACTGGGTGTAAGGTCCCCTATTTCATGTATCTCAACTATCAGTGATTAAAAATATATATATTTGGCCAGCCAAGTTAGAGGAAAGATTTGATTACCTTTCTCTTCTCTCTATGATAAAAGGATATTGCAAAATCATTGTACTTTGAATTGGAGATCAAAAGGCATACAGACAAAAATATAAGGAAAAAGAAGTTGTGCTGGGCAGTTAATTATTAGAAATAGCATGATTTTTTTTCTGGGCTGTGTGACGTTTATGGTATTTGTCAACCTTTTAAACATTGTAATTTGCCGTGACTTATTTTCTTATTCTAAATAAATGCTACTTTGTGTCATGATATGCATTTAGAATTATTTATTCCTTTTCTTTATTTTAAATTTTTATTAATAAAACCAATCAACGTATAACACAAACATTCTTAACTTATGAACTTTCCATACTTGCTGTGCAATCAATGGCTCACAATATCATTACATAGTTATGTATTCATCACCATGATCATTGCTCAGAACATTTACATCACTCCAGAAAAAGAAATAAAAAGAAAAACACATACATACCATACTCCTTACCCCTTTCTCTCACTGACCACAGTATTTCCCTCTACCCAATTTATTTTAACATTTATTCCCCCATTATTTATTTATTTTTAATCCACACTTTTTTTACTCATCTGTCCATACCATAGATAAAAGGAGCATCAGAACAAGGTTTTCACAATCACACAGTCACATTGTGAAAGCTTTATCATTATACAATCATCATCAAGAAACATGGCTACTGGAACACAGCTCTACATTTTCAGGCACTTCCCTCTGGTCTCTCTAATACACCCTAAACTAAAAAGGGGTTATCTATATAACGTGTAAGAATAACCTCCAGGATAACCTCTTGACTCTATTTGAAATCTCTCAGCCACTGATGCTTTGTCTCATTTCTCTCATCCCCACTTCAGTTGAGAAGGTTTTCTCAATCCCTTAATGCTGAGTCCCAGCTCATTCTAGGATTTCTGTCCCATGTTGCCAGAGAGGTTTACACCCCTGGGAGTCACGTCCCAAATAGAGAAGGGGAGGGCAGTGAGTTTGCCTGCCATGTTGGCTGAGAGATAGGTCACATTTGAGCAACAAAAGAGGTTCTCTCGGAGTGACTCTTAGGCCTAATTTTAAGTAGGCTTAGCCTATTCTTTGTAGGAATAAGTTTCACATGAACAAACCCCAAGATTGAGGGTTTGGCCTATTGATTTTGTTGTCCTCACAACTTGTGAGAACATCAGGCCTTCTCCAAATGGGGAAGTTGAATTTTCCCTCCTTCTCACCATTCCCCCAAGGGGACTTTGCAAATGCTTTTTTAGCCACTGTTCAAATCACTCTGGGATTTATCAGGGTATCACTCTGGACAAACCTACAAAATCTCATGCCCTACTCAAGGTTCCATGCACTTACGATGGTCAATTAAACTGTCCATATAAGTTATATTAGGAAATGCACTAGTCAAAATATAAATTTTATACCAAATAAACATTTTTTGCTTTAATCTCACACATAAGTTAAAGTTTTAAAATATATATTGCCATCTGTTTTCAACACCCTGCAATATTGACATTCCTTTGTTTTTCTCATGCAAAAACATTTTTTAATTTGTACATTTAGTCACTATCATTATACACTCTAGGCATTCCTAGATTATATCATCTCAGTCTTTATCATCTATCTTTCCTTCTGATTTCATTTTTGCCCCTAACCCTCCTTCCTCTATCATTCTCACATTCAGCCTCATTCAGTGTACCAACAATATTGTACTACAGTTAGATAATATTGTGTTATCCATTTCTGAATTTTTACAATCAGTCCTGTTGCATAATCTTTATCCCTTCAGCTCCAATTACCCAATCTCTACCCTATTTCTATCTCCTGATGACCTCTGTTCTTACCTGAAATTCTCCAAGTTCACTCATTAATGTTTGCTCATATCAGTGAGACCATACAATATTTGTCCTTTTGCTTCTGGCTAAAAATCTCACTCAGCATAAGGTCCTCAAGGTCCATCCATGTTGTTACAGGCTCCACGACTTTATTCTGTCTTACAGCTGCATAATATTCCAACATATGTATACACCACAGTTTGTTTAGCCACTCATCTGTTGATGGACATTTGGGCTGTTTCCACCTCTTGGCAGTTGTAAATTATGCTACTATAACATTGATGTGCAAACATGCGTTTGTGTCCTTGCCCTCATGTCCTCTGAGTAGATACCTAGAATTGGTATTGCCGGGTCATATGGCAGTTCTATACTTAGCTTCCTGAGGAAACATTAAATTGCCTCCCACAACAGTTGTACCATTTTACATTCTTTCCAACAGGGGAAAAGTGTTCCTCTTTCTCTACATCCTCCCCAGCACTTGTTGTTTTCTGTTTTATTGATAATGGCCATTCTGGTAGGTGTGAGATGATATCTCATTGTGGTTTTGATTTGCATTTCCGTAATAGCCAGGGAAGTTGAGCATCTTTTCATGTGCCTTTTGGTCATTTGTGTTTCCTCTTCTGAGAAGTGTCTGTTCATGTCTTTTGCCCATTTTGTAATTGGGTTGTTTGTCTTTTTGTGTTGAGTTGAACAATCTCTTCATATATTCTGGATACTAAAACTTCATCGGATATATTGTTTCCAAATATTGTCTCCCATTGTGTGAGCTGTCTTTTTACTTCCTTGACAAAGTTCTTTGATGCATAGAAGTGTTTAATTTTCAGGAGTTCCCATTTATATATTTCTTTCTTCAATGCTCATGCTTTGGGTGTAAGATCTAGGAAACCACCTCCTATTATAAGATTTATAAGATATTTCCCTACATTTTCTTCTAAAAGTTTCATGGTATTAGATTTAATGTTTAGGTCTTTGATCCATTTTGAGTTAATTTTTGTATAGGGTGTGAGATATGGATCCCCTTTCATTCTTTTGCATGTGGATATCCAGTTTTCTAGGCACCATTTATTGAAGAGACTGTTCTGTCCCAGGTGAGTTGGCTTGACTGCCTTATCAAAGATCAATTTTCCATAGATGAGAAGGTCTATATCTGAACACTCTATTTGATTCCATTGGTCACTATATCTATCTTTATGCCAGTACCATGCCGTTTTGACCACTGTAGCTTCATAATATGCCTTAAAATCAGGTAGTGTGAGACCTCCAACTTCATTTTTCTTTCTCAGAATATTTTTTAGCTATTTGGGGCACCCTGCCCTTCCAGATAAATTTGCTTAGTGGTTTTTCTATTTCTGAAAAGTAAGTTGTTGGGATTTTGATTGGTATTGTATTGAATCTATAAATCAATTTAGGTAGAATTGACATCTGAACTATATTTAGTCTTCCAATCCATGAACACAGTATGCCCTTCCATTTATTTAGGTCTTCTGTGATTTATTTTAGTTTTCTTTGTATAGGTCTTTTGTATCCTTAGTTAAATTTATTCCTAAATATTTTATTCTTTTGGTTACAAATGTAAATGGAATTTTTTTTCTGGTTTTCCCCTCAAATTGTTCATTACTAGTGTACAGAAACATGACAGATTTTGAGTGTTCATCTTCAAACCTTCCACTTTACTGTACTTGTTTATTAGCCCTGGTAGTTTTGCTGTGGATTTTTCGGGGTTTTTGACATATAGTATCATATCGCCTCCAAACAGTGAGAATTTTACTTCTTCCTTTCCAATTTTGATGCCTTATATTTCTTTTTCTTGCCTAATTGCTCTGGCTAGAACTTCCACACAATGTTGAATAACAATGGTGACTGGGCATCCTTGTCTTGTTCCTGATCTTAGGGGAAAAGTTTTCAGTTTTTCCCCATTGAGGATGATGTTAGCTGTGGGTTTTTCATTTATTCCTGTTATCATGTTGAGGAAGTTCCCTTCTATTTCTATCCTTTGAAGTGTTTTCAACAAGAAAGATGTTGAATTTTGTCAAATGCCTTTTCTGCATCAATCAAGATGATCATGTGGTTTTTCTGCTTGATTTGTTCATTAGTGTATTACGTGAATTGATTTTCTCATGTTGAACCATTCTTGCATACCTGGGATGAATCCTACTTGGTCATGGTGTATAATTCTTTTAATGTGCTGCTGGATTCAATTTGCAAGAATTTTGTTGAGGATTTTTGCATCTATATTCATTAGAGAGATTAGTCTGTAATTTTCTTTTCTTGTAATATCTTTGTCTGGCTTTGGTATGAAGGTGATGTGCTTTGGTATGAAGGTGCTTCATAGAATGAGTTAGGTAGCCTTCCCTCGTCTTCAATTTTTTTGAATAGTTTGAGTAGGATTGGCACTAATTCTTTCTTGAATGTTTGGTAAAATTTACATGTAAAGCCATCTGATCCTGGGCTTTTCATTTGGGGCAGCTTCTTGATGTCTAATTCAATTTTTTTACTTGTAATTGGTTTGTTGAGGTTGTCTATTTCTTCTCAAGTCATGTTCATTGTTCATGCCTTTCTAAGAAGTTGTTCATTTCATCTACGTTGTCTAGTTTATTAGCATAAAGTTGTTCTTAGTATCCTCTCATTACCTCCTTTATTTCTGTGGGGTCAGTGGTTATGTCTCCTCTTCCATTTTTTATTTTATTTATTTGCATCCTCTCTCTTCTTCTTTTTGTCAGCCTTGCTAAAGGTCCATCAATCTTATTGATTTTCTTATAGAACAAACTGGTTCTATTGTTGATTTTCTTGATTTCATGTTCTCAACTTCATTTATTTTTGCTCTAATCTTCATTATTTCTTTCCTTTTTCTTGCTTTGGAGTTAGTTTGCTGTTCTTTCTCCAGTTCTTCCAAGTGGACAGTTAATCCCTTGATTTTTGCTCTTTCTTCTTTTTTTTTTTTAATTTGCATATGGGCAGGAGGCACCAGGGATCGAACTCCAGACCTCTAGCACGGCAGGTCGGAGCTCTGCCTGCTGAGCCACGGCAGCCGCCCTTCTTTTTTGATATAGGCATTTAGGGCAATAAATTTTCCTCTTAGCACTGCCTTTGCTGCATCCCATAAATTTTGATATGCTGTGTTTTCCTTTTCATTTGCCTCAAGATATTTACTGACCTCTCTTGTAACTTCTTCTTTGGCCCACTGGCTGTTTAAGAGTGTGTTGTTGAGCCTCCATATATTTGTGAATTTTCTGGCACTCTGCCTATTAATGATTTTCAACTTCATTCCTTTATGGTCTGAGAAAGTATTTTGTATGTTTTCAATCTTTTTAAATTTATTGAGACATGCTTTGCAGCCCAGCATATGGTCTATCCTTGAGAATGATTCATGAGCACTTGAGAAAAAGGTATATCCTGCTGTTGTGGGGTGTAATGTTCTATAAATACCTGTTAAGTATAGCTCATTTATTGTATTATTCAAATTCTCTGTTTCTTCATTGATCCTCTTTCTGGATGTTCTGTCCATTGATGAGAGCAGGGAACTGAAGTCTCCCACTATTATGGTAGATGTGTCTATTTCCCTTTTCAGTGTTTGCCTCATGTATTTTGGAACACTCTGGCTTGGTGCATAAATATTTATGATTGTTATGTCTTCTTGTTGAATTGTTCCATTGATTAATCATAGTGTACCTCTTTGTCTCTTGTAATTGTTTTACATTTGACGTCTAATTTGTTGGATATTAGTATAGCTACTCCTACTCTTTTCTGATTGTTGTTTGCATGAAATATCTTTTCCCAATCTTTCACTCTCAACCTATGTTTATCCTCGGGTCTAAAATGTGTCTCCTGTAGACAGCATATAGATGGGTCCTGTTTTTTAATCCATTCTGCCAGTCTATGTCTTTTGATTGGGGAGTTTAATGCATTAACATTTAGTGTTATTACTGTAAGGGCAGTACTTTCTTCCACTATTTTGCCTTTTGGGCTTTATATGTCCTATCTAATTTTTCTTCTTTTTACCTTACTGATGGTCTTCATTTCTACACTCTTCCCCACACCTCTCTCTCCTGTCTTTTCCTATCTGTCTCTAGTGCTCCCTTTGGTACTTCTTGCAGAACCAGTCTCTTGGTCACAAATTCTCTCAGTGATTTTTTGTCTGAAAATGTTTTATTCCACCCCCCCCTCACTTTTCTTTTTTTAATTTTTTTTTAATTTGCATATGGGCAGGAGGCACCAGGGATCGAACTCCAGACTTCCAGCATGGCAGGTCGGAGCTCTGCCTGCTGAGCCACGGCAGCCGCCCTTTTTTTTTCTTTTTCCCCCCTCACTTTTGAAGGACAATTTTGCTGCATATAGAATTCTTGGTTGGCAGTTTTTCTCTTTTAGTGTCTTAAATACATCATGCCACTGTCTTCTCACTTCCATGGCTTCTGCTGAGAAATCTACATATAGTCTTATTGGGCTTCCCTTGTATGTGATGGATTCCTTTTCTCTTGCTGCTTTCAGAATTCTCTCTTTCACTTTGACATCTGACATCCTGATTAATAAGTGTCTTGGAGTATGTCTATTTGGATCTATTCTGTTTGGGGTACGCTGTACTTCTTGGATCTGTAATTCTAAGTCTTTCATAAGAGTTGGGAACTTTTCAGTGATAATTTCCTGCATAAGTTTTTCTCCTCCTTTTCCCTTCTCTTCTCCTTCTGGGACACCCACAAAACGTATATTCATGTGCTTCATGTTGTCATTCAATTCAAATATGAGTCCCTGCTCATATTTTTCCATTCTTTTCCTTATATTTTCTTTTGCTTGTCAGATTTCAGATGTCCCGTCTTCCGCTTTCCCACTAATCCAATAATCTGTCTCTTGAAATCTAACATTGTAGGTTTTCATTGTTTTTTTCATCTCTTCTACTGTGACTTTCATTCCCATAAGTTCTGTGATTTGTTTTCTCAGAATTTCAATTTCTTCTTTTTGTTCATCCTTTGCCTTCTTTATATCTTCCCTCAATTCATTGATTTGATTTTTGATGAGGTTTTCCATGTCTGTTCACTCTGAATTAATTGTTTCAACTCCTGTATCTCATTTGAATTGTTGGCTTGTTCCTTTAACTTGGCCATATCTTCAATTTTCCTAGTGAGTCATTATTTTTTGCTGGTGTCTAGGTATTTAATTTCCTTAATTAGTTTATTCTGGAGATTATTTTTGCTTTTGTTACTTAGGATTTTGTTCCTGAGTGACTTTGTTGTTTATCTGTTCTTTGACATTCAGTTCAGTTTATTCTAGACCTCTAGATTAGGTTTTGTTTAACAGATCAAAATTTTTCAGTTCTTGTTTTCTTGTTTCTTGCCCTGCCTATATGGTGCCTTTTTCCCCCCTTAGAAGGGTCTACTTAGGTATTATAGAGCCCAGTCAGATTTTCCCAGACCAAACTAGCCTCCTCTCAGGAGGAAAGAGTCACCTGCCTCAGTTTTCCTTGAGGGTGGGACCCAGCATGTTGAAAGACTTTCCTATGAAGCCTCTGGACTCTGTGTTTTTCCTGTTCTGTCCAGTGTGTGGTACTTGTCTGCCTGTGGGTCCCACCAGCATAAGGTGATGTGGTACCTTTAACTTCAGCAAACTTTCCCTGCTGGGGTGTGGTGGAAGACAGAGGAGAGGTTGTATGCTGGTTTTAACTGATTAAGTTTTCCAGACCCTGCTGGGTCTGAACTCCTTGAGGTAGGGATTCCACCTGAGCTGGGCCCCACCCCACTCCTGGGGAAGGCACAACCTCTGGACAAGCTCTTAGACAAGCTTAATTCTGCCGGTGCCTGGGGCAGTTGGAGCCTGAGAAGCCTTGCAGTTGTATGCAAAGAGCAGTCAAGCTGCGGAAACACAGCCACAAAAAAGAAAAGAAAAGAAAAGAAAAATCCTCCTTTTCAGAGCAGGATCCCCATTCCTTGGGTTTGCCAATCAAGAGCTGAAGTTTGTACGTTACTCTGTGTATCTCCAGGTCCTATGTGCCCCCTCCTTTCCTTCGGGGCTCAGACCCCTTGCAAGTATTTTGTGCTGTCCAAGGTTTTTTTTGTTTTTTTTTTTCTTTTTCTATCAGCCCTGCCCACTCTGCACTGGGGCAAGAACCAGCAACCTCAGCTTTTACTCTGCCTATTTTTAGTAGTTAGAATTTTTTAATTAATTCTGCAATTGGAGCCTGGTTGAGCCAAGCCCCTGCTGCTAGTAAGTCTCTTTCCTTTCCCCTCTGGGAACCAGCCTGTGGGGGAGGGGCCCCAGCCCCTTCAGCTTGGGGGCTCACGGTTCTGGGTGGGATTACAGCTGGTCCAGCTTGTCCACACTGGTGTACGCTGTGTGTCTGGTCACTGATGTGGCCCCAGCAGTTGTTCTGTCCTGTTCCTGGTTATTTACTAGCTGCTCTGGAGGATGAACTAAATCCCACACCTCACTAAGCTGCCATCTTGGCTCCTTTGTATAATACTTTTCTTAAAGCAGGTCCCATAAGTGGTTTAATTCCAGCCTCTCCACAAACCTGGGTCCCACCCTGGAAGACCCAACAAGCTGTAGTGGGTGATGTGACCAGAGCAGAAGTTGGGGAGGGGGGATGAGACTCAGGAGGATCTGGCTATTCTTCCTAAGAGGTGATTTCCATTCCCTAGAGAGCTGTTTTAGTTTGCTAACACTGAGAAATACAACACATCAGAAATGGGTTAACTTTCAAGAATGGAGATTTATTAGCTTACAAGTTTACAGTTCTAAGGCTCACAAAAATATCCAAATTAAGGCACCAACAGGATGATACCTTCTCCCTGAAGAAAAGCTGCTGGTGACTTGGGGTTCCTCTGTCACTTGGGAAGGCACATGGCCAGCATCTGTTGGTACTTCTCTCCCAGTTTTGTTGCTTCCAGCTTCTGGTTTCAATGGCTTCCTCTCTGAACTTCCGTGTGTTTCTTTCTTTTCATTTCTGTCTCTCTTAGCTTTTCTGGCTTTTTCTGTATCTTTTATCCTCTTATGAAGGAATTAAGGTCCACCTTGAATGGGGTGGGTCACGTTTCAGTTGAAGTAACCTAATCAAAAGGTCCCACCCACAATAGATCTGCACCCACAGAAATGGATTAGAAGAACATGATCTTTCCTGGGGTACATACAGCTTCCAACCACCCCAAGAGTATAGACCAGGGCAGAGGGAGGGTTAGACCCTGACAGTGAGACCTCATCAGCAACACGAGGAAGAAGTCTGGGCTGGTGGTATTGATGAATCTATGGGTTTCATACCATGCAGCCGGCACCAGCCACTGTGCTGGGAAGGGATGGCTTTGGGCAGAGGCAGGAGTTTTGGAGAACTGGCCATCGAGGCAGGTGGGAGGTGTGACCTGGAATTGCTGGCCGGACCATGGCATTGGGCACAGCAAAGTCAAGGAGCAAGAACAGGTAAGGCACCATCTGGGCCAAAAGCTGGGTAGGGTGCAGGGGTACGTGGGGCCTTGACCCCCCACTTCCATGCACTATACCCATTGGGAAACCTGAGGAGGGGGTCCATAGGAAACCCTGGGCCACAGGGGGAGATTTTGAATCTCAACTAGACAGCCTCTTCAGAACCTTAAGTCACCTTCCAGCCTTGCTAACCTACCCGCTGCATCTTGTTATCTGGGAAGAGCTTGATAACATTTCCATCCTCACTCCCTCAGAAATGGCACCCAAATAACACCTGTGAAGAATCCAAACTCCCCCGCACAACTTCCTGGACTTGAAGGTGCTATTCAGTGAGGAAAGTACCCACTAATGGCAAATCCACGCTCAGTCTGCCCTCCAGGGAACTGCATTTGCGTTTCCAAAACTTTAAGAAGCTGCTGGCCTCTCCTTCCAGGTACCAGACCAGCCATCCCTCGCTAGATTCCCCACTGGGATTGCCACTTGGCTATCAGAGCTTTAGAAACTTGGCTAAGACAAGGCATTTTTCCTTTCCCTTTATTATCTTTAAAATATACATAAACATATGGACACAAGTAATTCCTGCATATTGTATAAATACGGAAAATATAAAAACATAATGAAGAAAATAACATTCCACCAGATCTTGGGGTTGACAACCATGGGGAGAAGACGTGGTATGCTTTGCTTGCCAATGTCTTCCAATAGTAGAAGCAGGTCTATGCACTGCCTGCTGGGTGGAAGGCCATCTGCCACCTGTGGGTTCTTGAAGGATAAGGGCTGGATCCATCGTCTCAGGACCCACCTGGCATAGCTCAGTGCTGAGCACGTGTTCCATAAAACTTATCAATAAAAGGTAGTGCCCTAGCTGCTGAATGAGTGCTGCTCACAGCTTATGCGACCTCACTCATTTCTCAGAGGGCCTGAGGACATGTTGAAGAACTGTCTATGATTAAAATCCAACCTTCTTTTATGGAGTAAAAGAATCATTTTTCTTTAGCTGTCAAAAGTTGAGGCTCCCAGTCCTTTCCAGCCAAATGACTAATAGAAGGCCCAGCAAAATTACAGATCAGAAACTAGAGGAGACTAAATGCTTTCCTTCCAGGAGAGGAGGATGTGGAGCTTGTCTGGCTCCTTGAGAAAAGGATTATGCAATATAAGAGCCAACCCAATGGCCACATCCTTCATTGAGAAAGTTCCGGTGGTGCTTGGGGAGGTTTTTTGCTGTTTTTTGGGAAGTCATTGTGGATGGTGGAGAGGAACTAAATGGTTTAAATCCAATCCATGGTCTAAAGAAGATCGATGGCCTGTTTCAAAATAAATAGAACTATGGTTTTAAAAAAATAAATAAATAAAAGGAATATGGTGAGCTTCCAGGGAAGATGGTAAAGTAGGAGCTCCAGGACTCACTTCTCTCCAAAAGCAGCTGGTAGACAGGCAGAAACATTCCCCGGATGTAGAGCATCCAGGAAAGAGGAGGACAAAGAGGGTAGGAAACTGCAGTAAAGAACCGTGAGTAAATTGTTCCATGGTGACCACAGGCACCCATCCCCCACTCTCAAGTTGGGCAGTCACAGGGTCCAGTCCCTGGCTGGCTGCTGCAGATACAGAGGGACACAGAAGCCCTCTTCCCCAAGAACAAGGGGAAGGCACAGCTAAGCACTGATCACAGTTTTTGATCAGTGAATTTAGAAGATCTCAGGTCAATTTCTCTAATGAATATAGATTCAAAAAATCCTCAGCAAAATGCTGCAAATAGAATCCAACAACACATTATAAGAATTATATATCATTATCAAATAGGTTTGATTCCCATGCAAGGGTGTTTCAATACAAGAAAATCAATTAATGTAATATATCACATTAACAAGTCAAAGAGGAAAAACCACATGACCATCTCTTTTTTCTTCTTTTTTGTTTTTCATCTGATTATTTTTTGGTTTTTGTTTCTTTTCTCTTTTATCATTTTATTTTATTTTCACCACATTATCATCTCGATTGACACAGACAAAGCATTTGACAAAATTCAACATCCTTTCTTGATAAAAGCACTTTGAGAGAGAAGAATAGAAAGGAACCTCCTCAACATGATAAAGGGCATGTATGAAAAACCCACAGGCAACATTGTACTTAACGGTGAAAGACTGAAAGCTTTCACTCTAAGATCTGGAACAAGATAAGGATGCCTACTGTCACCACTCTTATTCAACATTGTGCTAGAATTTCTAGCTAGAGCAGTTAGGCAAGAAAAAGAAATAAAAGGCATACAAATTGGAAAGGAAGAAATAAAACTTCCACTATTTGCAGATGATATGATCCAATATGTAGAAAGTCCTGAAAAATCTATGCAAAGCTATTAGAAGTGATAAACCAGTACAACAAAGTTGAGGATACAAGATCAACATGCAAAAATCAGTAGTGTTTCTATACACTAGTAATGAGCAATCTGAGGAGGAAATCAAGAAAAAAATTACATTTACAGTAGCAAACTAAAAGAATAAAATATTTAGGAACAAATTTAACCAAGGATGTAAAGGACTTGAACTCAGAAAACTACAAAACATTGCTAAAAGAAATCAAAGAAAATCTAATAAATAGAATGGCATTCCATTTATTGGAATCCATGGTTCAAGGATTGGAAGACTAAATATCATTAAGATGTCAATTCTACCCAAATTGTTTTACAGAGTCATTGCAGTCAAAATCAAAATCCCAACAGCCTACTTTGCAGAAATGGAAAAGCTAATCATCAAATTTCTTTGGAAGGGTAAAGGGCTTTGAATAGCCAAAAACATCTTGAAAATGAAAAACAAGGTTGGAGGACTCACACGGCCAGACTTTAAAACATATTACAAAGCTACAGTTGTCAAAACAGCATGGTATTGTCATAAAGATAGATATATTGACTAATGGAATTAAATAGAGAGTTCAGAAATAGACCCTCACATCTATGGCCAGCTGATATTTGACAAGGCTGACAAGTTCACTCAACTGGGACAAAATATTCTTCTCAACAATTGTGCTGGGAGAACTAGATACCCAAATACAAAAGAATGGAAAAAATGAAAAATTAGCTCAAAATGGTCAAAGACCTAAGAGCCAGGACCATAAAACTCTTAGAAGAAAATATACGGAAGCATTTTCAAGATCTTGTGGTAGCCAACAGTTGCTTAGACTTTATACCCGAAGCACAAGCAATGAAAGAAAAAAAATAGATAAATGGGACCTCCTGAATATTGAAAACTTTTGTACTTCAAAGAACTTCAAAGTGAAAAGGCAGCCAAACAATGGGAGAAAATATCTGGAAATCACAGATCTGATAAGAGTTTCATATCCAGAATATATAAAGAAATCCTAACAACTCAACAATTAAAGGTCCAACAAGCCAATTAAAAAGTGGGCAAGGGCGGGCCATGGTGGCTCAGTGGCAGAGTTCCCAGTGCCTGCCCATGAAGAAAAAGAAGTGGGCATGAGACTTGAATAGACATTTTCCTAGTGAGGAAATACCATTGGCCAAAAAGTATATGAAAGGATGCTCAATATCACTAACAAATCAAAACCACAATGAGATATAATTTCACACCTACTAGAATGGCCATTAAAAAAAAAACAAAAACAGAAAACTACAGTGTTGTAGAGTATGTGGAGAAACAGGAACACTCATTCACTACCTGGGGCAATGCAGAATGGTGTGGCCACTGTGGATGACCATTTGAAGTTTCCTTGGGAAGCTAAGTATAGAACTGCCATATGACCTGGCTCTCCTGCTTCTAGGTATATACCCAGAAGAACTGAAAGCAGGGACTCACACAGACATTTGCACACCGAAGTTCACAGCAGCGTTTTTCACTATTGCAAAAAGATGGAAGCAACCTAAATGCCTGTCAACTGATGAATGGATAAACAAAATGTGATCTATACATACACAGCAGTTTATTTATTAAATAAATAAAAGGAATATGGTGAGCTTCCAGGGAAGATGGTAAAGTAGGAGCTCCAGGACTCACTTCTCTCCAAAAGCAGCTGGTAGACAGGCAGAAACATTCCCCGGATGTAGCGCATCCAGGAAAGAGGAGGACAAAGAGGGTAAGAAACTGCAGTAAAGAACTGTGAGTAAATTGCTCCAAGGTGACCACAGGCACCTGTCCCCCACTCTCAAGTTGGGCAGTCTCAACATCATTCAGTTGTACAAAGGAATGAAGAACTGAAGCATGCGACAACATGGATGAATCTTGAAGACAATATGTCACGTGAAATAAGTCAGACACAAAAGGACAAATATTGTGCAATCTCACTGATATGAACTAATTATAAAAAGCAAACTCATAGAGTTAGAATCTAGAATATAGGTTAACCAGAGATAGATTCGGGGGGGTAGAGAATGGGGACCTGATGTTTGATTTGTGCAGGATTTCTAATTACGTTAATTGTAATTGTTTAGAAATGGATAGTGGTGACAGTAGCACATTATTGCGAGTATAATTAGCAGTGCTGAATTATGTGTGTGAATGTGGTGGAAAGGGGAAGTTCTGGTCCATGTATGTTACTTGAAGGAAAGCTAGAGGATAAAACTGGACTGTATGACCCAGTGAACTCTGCTGGGACAATGTCGGGGGCTAATAGTGCCAGTACAAGAGTGTTCTTTTGTGAATATAACAAATGCGCATCACTATTACAAAGTGTTAATAATAACATGGTATATGGGGAAAAATACACTGAATGCAAACTGTGGACTATACTTAGCAGTATATTTTAATATTCTTTCACCAGTTGTAACAAAGGTACCGCACCAATGCAAAGTGTCGATAGTAGTAAGGATATGGGAACATTGTATTTTTTACATGACTTTTATGTAAACCTACAGCTTTTCTAATTAAACATAATAGCAAGTGTTATATTATACACCTATATACTATACAGTTATCCAAAGTTCGTACAAAATTTTTGTAAGCCCTGCATTCGTAGAATAAAACAGTTTAACAATATAAAAAATAGCAATAATTTTTTAAAAATTATGCTAAGTGAAAGAAACCAGATGCAAAGTACTACATCTGATATGATTCCATTTGTATAAAATATAATATAAATAAATCTACAGAGACAGAATTAGTTCTGTGGTTACTCTGGGCAAGGATAGAGGGACTGAGAGGTGACTGCTAAGGGGTATGGGGTTTGTCTTCCTGGAGTAACGAAAATGTCTTAAAATTGATTGTGGTGATGAATGCACAACTCTGATGATACTAAAAGCCACTGATTGTACACTTTGGATGGATTGTATGGTATGTGAATAATAAAACTGTTAAAAAATAAAAAGAATGAATGTAAGGGGAAAATAGGAATGCATTAACCCATGTTTGTAAAAAGAATTTGACAGTCTTGTATAACAGGAGAGTATTAGAAAGTTGAAAAGGAGAGGCAATGGAGGGTGGGTAGTCCCCTAACCCAAGAGCAAAGAGAAATGACCAGGAAAACGTGCTTTGGGGGTAAAATTAAGGTACGTGGAGTCGGCTGCTCACGCCTGGGAGTCCCTGCAAGGATGACGGTTTTGCGGGTCAGCCTGTGCCATCAGAGCCAACTTGGGGAGAGGAGGCCCAGCTCCCATCACTGCCCACGCCCCCTCTGCCAGGATGGATTTCTGCCGAGATGCCCCAGGAGTGTCTGGGACGTCTGCCTTTTTACTCATATTCACAGTTATTTATTTTTTTATTTTTAGTCTACTAAGCCAGTAAATGGAAACCTGAGAAAGTCCCGTCCACCTGCCTTTGCTGGCCGTTTTGCTCTGCAGGGACTGTGGGCACCGGGGGCTCAGCTGGCCGCTGGGGAACGGAAGCCCAGCTTCTGTGCACACTGCATTCCTCACTGGGGAAGCGCACGTGCTGGAAGGAGACAGAACAGAGGGCTGAAAAATATGAAAGTCTAATTCTTGATCTCCTTCTCCGTGTAATTCTCGCAACTACATCCCCCATGTCCCCTGCCTCTTCCTTCATGCCGTCTTCCCCTTTTCTGCAGAGCACCCGGGTCTGCCCTAAGCCAGGTGGGCGTCCTTCTGGGCTGCACGTGTCTGCCTTCCTTCCCCAGCCTGCGGATGTCCACTTTTGCAGCAAATGGATTAAAGGATGACATTGGGTTTCATTGCACTGTGTTTTTATATCACTTTAATTTTTCAATTGCCTCCAACTATTGTAAGAGAAGAGCAAGCTTCAGCAAAGTATTTGCCTAATTGTGCACCGCTATGTAGCCAAAAATGGCCAAGCCACTGCACTGAGCAACCGGCCGCAGGTAAGGGTGCGTCGCTGGTGGATCCCGGCCAGAGGGGCTCAGGGGGCTGCAGTCTAAGGTGGGGTGTGTGGTTGTCCACAGCCACCTTCTTTCTTCTTTCTCCAGCCTGGCCACAGTGCCTGCTCCCATATGGGTTGTGCGTGGACCTTCCTGCACCCCTGCGCCTGAAAGATACACACCAACAACTACTGACCTCTGGCAGGGAAGAGAAGGGCCTGCCTTTGTGGTCCCTGTTTGCTGGAGCCTGCTGGACCTGAAAGCCGAGCAGGCTCCTGGGTCAGCCAGCAGCCTCCAGGGGAGGGCACTCTCACCCTTTGCCTCGGCTGGGTGTAGCCACAGCCCTCAGCATCCTGCTCAGCACCCAGTGGGCAGCCTCCAGCCTATACAGCCCCAAATCAGAGCAGTGTGGACCAGCAGCTGCATCCCTACTCAGGGAATGAAGGGGGTAAGGGAGCAGAAACTACCAGGCTGTCTTTTCTCTTGGCATTTTTTGCAGGTCTGGTCTCCTTGGGTATTCCCAGAGGAGATTCAGGCCCAGTGTGCCCTGTGCGGGTCTCCTGAACACTGCAACAATGAAAGAGCCACATTCTTGTATTCATCAGCAAAACTGGTCCCTGCTAACACCTTGAGCTCGGCTGGCCAGATGCCTGCCTTACTCTAGCTGCTGCAGGGTGGCTGCAGGGTGGCTGCAGGGTGGCTGCAGGCCAGTGAAGGCAGGACTGGAGGTTGAGCGCTCAGGGCTGGAGTCCTTTGCCAGGGCAGAGGGAGGGTCCCCCGCGCTGACTCTGGCCGGGGCAGAGAAGAGACAGTGCGTGCAGCGCTCACTGGTGACGGCAGGAGGCGCTGCGGCCCCGCGGCGGGGAGGGTCGAGGCCCCAAGCGCACCCCTCCTCCCCCCCCCCACACACAACTCTGGGCTCTCTGCCCCCGGCACCCCTGGCACCCCCGGCCTCGTGGAGGGCTTTGGCGCGGTAAGAAAGGCAGCGCCTCCAAGCGTGTGCCCTGCCCTTACCCTCCTCCAGCCAGGGTAGCCGCGGGGGCTGGACCGCGGCTTTGATGCACCCGTGGGGTGGGGAGTTTGGGGAAGCCCACTCCTGGGTCTCGGGGAGGAGCCCGGACACAGAGCCAGCCCTGCGGCTCCGGGAGCAGCCTGGCTCTGTCCCCGCAGTTCCAGGGAGGTGGCCGGGACACCAGAGGCACTCGGGCAAGGAGCTGACCTCACCACGACGGCTGGATGGTGGGGGCATTTCATGGATTTCCACAATTTGACAGAATCGTGGAATTTGTCACCCCTTGCTCAGTTTTCCTTTATTTTTTAATTTATGATTTTGAGATAATTTCAAACTTACAGGACAGTTGCAAAAATAAAGTTAAAACCAAATCTGAGAATTCCAATATATCCTCTATCAGAATATCCAAATTTACTTTTAACATTTTGCCTTATTTGTTACATGATACTATCCATCTATCTATCTCTCCTCCATCTAATCTATCCATTTATCTATCCTCTATCTAATCCATCTATCTCTCAATCCATCTCTCTAATCCATCTATTTTGCTAATCCATCTGTCTCTCTCTAACTACCTCATCTTCTAAACATTTGAGAGTAAGTTGCATATATCATGCACCCTGAAACTAAATACTTGCATATTCTCAGTTACTTGTTACTAATCAGCTCATGCCTGCTAGTCATACATTCATCCATCAGTCAAGCAGCTCTGCCTTCCCCTGACACACAGGCATGGGACTGCCGGCTCGGATGGCGTCTGGGTCAGTCTTCTCCTGGGGGGATGCTCGGACCCCAGCCAGGAAGCCCCTGAAAAGCTCAGTCCCGGGGTGGAGGATGTGCTGAACAGAGGCACAGCAGTGTGACTTGGGAATGTGGAATGCAAAGGCTGCCAGGCCCGTGCAGTCAGGAGCAATTCCAAAATGGACTAATGGGCTTGTAAGGAGATAAGAGATTATACTTTGGAACGTGAAATTCACTGTGAAAATGTGTCGGACGGGTTGACGTGCATTCTGGCCATACTGCAGTGGGGAGGTAAGCGGGAGGTGGGGGGGACAGCCAGCTTGCTCTCTGCCCTCCGGGAACGTGTGGGCCACAGGGAGGAGATAGTAAATGGATTTGCAGAATTAGAAATTCCAGTCTGAGCCTTGAAGGAGCAGCAGAGGAGGATAGCCCTGGGAGGGCTGGTGGGACACCTACATGAGCTGGGACCTGGAAGATGACAAGGGGCGATGCAGAGAAGCGTGAAGTTGGACAGGCAGAAGACAAATATGGGGAAAAGCTAAGCTTGTTCCTGTCCCCAGGTGGCCAGGGTGGAGGGGCTGGCTGGAGCCAGGAGGAAGGGCTGGGACTCCATTCTAGCGCCATCGAGGCTATCAGGGACTTCTGGTTGCAGTCTGTTTCCTGTGTGGTCAGCAGAAGGGTGACCGTTCCAAAGATGTCCCCACCCCAATCCCTGGACCCTTGACTATGCTAGGCTCCATGGCAGAGGGAATCGAGGCTGCAGGTGGAACTGAGGCTGCTGAACACTTCACATGGAGATGGGAGCTCATCTTGCATTAGCCAGGTGGTCTCAGTGGATCACAAGCGTCCCTGAAAGCAAGAGAGGAGGGCAGAAGGGAAGGTCAGAGCAAAGTCACGTGAGAAGGACTTGACTGGACATGGCCAGCTTTGAGATGGACCGAGGGTCTGTGAGCCGAGGAATACAGGAGCCTCTAGAAGCTGGAGAAGACAAAAAAACCGACTCACCCCTGGAGCCTGCAGAAGGAACACAGCCCTGTCCACACCTTGCTTTGAGCCCCATGAGACCCATTTCAGATTTCTAATTTTCGAGAACTGCAAGGTAATGATTTGTGTTGTTTGAAGCCACTAAGCTTGGGATAATTTACAACAGCAATAGGGAATGAATACACCCTAAAATGCACACACGCACTTTCTCCTTGTCTGAGTTTTAGCACAGAACCATTAAGTGAATAAGCACACGCACAGGGGGTTCTAACTGTCCTAGGGAGCTGCGTGTGTGGATGAGGGTCAAGCAGTGGGAAGGCGATCTACAGAGTCTGTGTGCAGCTTTAGGTCACCTCCTCTTAGGGTGCAGCTGGGGTGAACAGCATGCGGGGCAGGGGAGGGACCAGCATTTCGGGGTCCCCGATGTGTGGCCAAGCCTGGTGAGCAGGCTCATCAGAGCCTGAGCTGGACC
Organism: Myrmecophaga tridactyla; assembly: GCA_004026745.1. Classification (NCBI taxonomy): domain Eukaryota; kingdom Metazoa; phylum Chordata; class Mammalia; order Pilosa; family Myrmecophagidae; genus Myrmecophaga; species Myrmecophaga tridactyla. Next base: position 4,427 of record PVIY010033276.1, on the reverse strand, counting down.
AGGCAGACACGGGTTTGGGAGTCAGGCAGACCTACCCCCAAACACCAGCCCTTCTACTAACCAGCTACATAACCCGGGGCAGCTGCTCTCCCTGGCTGTGCCTCAGTTCCCTCCTCTGCCAGATGGGATATGAATCTCAAACGTAGGGCTTTTGTGACAGTTATAGAGGATGAGGGCAAAGCATCCAATGCACTCTGGCTCACAGAGAGCCACTGTTAGTATTTGCTTAGATGGATGGAGCGTCAGCTACTCTAAAAGACTTTGAGTCAGAGAATTTAAATCAGGACACAACATCAAAGTTATAAAACGGGAGCAGAATCAACTCAGAGAATTTATATACCTGGAGCCTGGCATAAGCGCATTACTGCAGATGAAAACTAAATTTAGCTCAAGCTTCCCGGAAACCAAACAAAAACAACAAAGACCACTTGGGGGGGAGGGATTAATTTTCTGCTGACCATGCCAAGAGAATTCCCTTATTCCTTTTTACTTATGCATAGTATGCCATCATAGGGAAGTTTTCTAAATGCTTGTGCCCACTTACTCCTCGGTTGATCGACATTTGGCTTCTTTCTAATCGTCTGTCATTATTTAAAAACTACGATGAATAATCTTGTACAAGTATAAGTAGAGCCATCGGGTAGATTCCCAGGAAAAGTTACACATGCCCTTGTGATTTAGATGTAAATCGCCAACTTTTTCTCCAAGTTGTCCTCCTGCCAGCAGTATAGAAAAGTGCCCGTTTCTCACCACCTCCCCAAGGGTGTGTGCACCTACCTTTTGGATTGTTGCAATCCAGAAGGAATGTATTGCATCAACTTTTGTTTGAGACGGCATCTTAACCTGTGGTTTGGCAGGAGACTGGGCAATGTTCTTATACTGGCTCTAGATAGAACCCAAGGGCAAGGTATTAATTATTTAGTGAAGTAATTTATTAGGGGAACACAGCTGAAACAGTCAGTTTACTGCTTTCTGATGATTTTAACATGAAACAGTCTGAATCTTGGAAAACAGATAAATCAATGGACGGCAAGACCTCGAAACAACGTTTGTTTAGTAATAGATGTTTCAAACACATTTTTGGCAGAAACTCAGTCAACTGAGTCCAAGAATGGCAATTCCATATTTTGCGTAGTGGTGGAAAAGAGAACAAAATGCTCTAATTAACAGGTGAGAAGATAGTTATCAGCATTCAGTTATGGACACAGAAGAGCCGGAGATGGCTTTGCTCAAACACGGCACCCCTTCCCATGCGTGGGCAGCTTGCCTGTGGGAAAGGACAAAAGGTTCCTTAAAAAGAGATTTGAGTCTGTTTAAGTACTAGGACAAGCATTTAATCAAGAACCCAAAGTTTTGCACCTCTCCCCCCGCCCCCCCCCCCGCCCCCGCCCATGAGTAGAGCAGATTTTTCTGGGCCTGGAATATTTTTAAGAGATAATATACTATTCATGACAAATGAAAAACAGCCCACAGCTGCTGAAAGGCCAGCTGGCGATACTGTGGTGGCTGGCTCTGCCCTATCAGCCCTCGGGGACAGTTGCCTGTGTACAGGGACTGGACATCGAGACCAAGGTAGGAAACGGCTGGCAGGGTCCTCCAGGGACCCCCACATCAACTCTGGGGTTTCGAATGACCACCTCCCTCTGATAACATCTTCCCTAGCCCTTTGCCATGCATTGGTCACTGCCTTGGTTTCCCTTTTTAGTGCATAAGTTGTCAACTAGCATAATTCCAGGAACTCTAATATGCTGCCCAGCTCCCACTAGCCCCTTGTTGGAGGGCTGGGTTGCCCCAACTCCATGCCAGCTATGCTTGGTCCTCATCCTGTGATGACATACGTTGCCCAGAGCCACTGTCAAGTACAACCAACTATCTCACAGCACCGGGAACCTCCCGCTGCCCAGCAGCTCAGATGCCCTTCCCACAAACCCACCCGAGACAGGCACAATTGCCTGGACCAAGCCTGCACCATCAGACCTGACCTGGGTTTCCCTTAACCCAGCATTTCTCAAGCCTAGATTTATGGGTCTTCTTTAAAGGAAAAATCATGAGGACTTCCAAGTTTTCATTAAATTTCTTTAATTTTAACCTTGCTTTATATGACTAGAAATACTAGGCCAGGTATGAACATAATAAGCTTATTGCTCTTACGTTGCTGAAAACCAAACGGATTTACAAATGAAGTTTATCAAAAGTACAAAACCAACACGTTTCAAATAGACGATGTAAATTTAACATGATAGATGATGTTATTTCGTTAAAAATGAAACCATCAGCATTGAGTTTAAGCATTTTTTTTATTTGTGTGTTTTGTATTTTATCTCCAGGTTTGCCTGTTTTGGTTTTTGGAATAATAGTCTCTTTTTTGAGTTATAGTGGTGGTTATTATTATTTCTCTTTTTAAACAAAGACCTCAGTGTCGTCTCCAATCCATTATTCCGATGAGCCTAAAAAGTTAAGCATCTGCCTGGAAATACAATAAAAATTAACCAGTAATCAAGTCTGCACTATGGAGACTTTTTCCCTACTCTCCTCACTGCTAATGAACTGTTGTGAGTGTTTACAAAGACAGGATCCACACAATTTTTCCACCCCCAGGGTGTAGGGCAGTCGTCATGCTACAATGCAGGACAGGCCTTCGGGGTCAGCATTTCTCTACCCATCTGAGTCAAGGTGACTGCAGCTTGCTCTACTTCAAAGCTTCATTCATACATTTGGCAAATGTATGAATCCATACAGATGTCAAAGTGACATGGTTATAAATTCACTGCAAGGCGGGGCAACGTGAGTGCACAGCTGCAACCAGTGCAAATGCCCTTTAGATGACGCAAAGGTGTGCACACACACATGCACACATGTGCACACACATGCATGTTTTCAAACATCCCAAGGAAAGCACACAATCAAGAGCGGATCATTAGACTTTGACTAGATATATGAATGAAGCTGACCTGAACAGGACTAAGGTAAATCAGAATCCAGGGTAAAGGATAATATGGTCTATATTTTAAAACTTCAACTTCTGTGTGAGTCCAAAGGGAGAGATGTTTATTTGATACAAAATTTATATTTTAGGTGGCAGATTATCTCATTTAACTTGTATACTCAGTCTATTTGAACACCGTAAGTACATAGAGTCTTGAGTAGGGCGTGAGATCTTGTTGGTTTGTATAGGTTAGTGTGATGCCCCAACATATCCCAAAGTAATTTGGCAGAGAATAAAAAATATTTGCAAAGTGCCCTTGGGGGACAGGGGAGAAAGGAGGAAATATTAAACTTCCCCATTTGGGAATTTCTGATATTCTCACAAGCAGTGGAGACAACCAATTTAATGGGCTGAGCCCTTGATCTTAAGAGTTTTCCCCTATGGAACTTATCCCTGCAAAGTAGCTACTTATAATTAAGCCTAAGAGTCACCCCCAGACAACCTCTTTTGTTGCTTAGATATGGCCTCTCTCTAAGCCAACTTGGCAAGTGAACTCACTGCTCATCCCCTCTACATGGGACATGACTCCCAGGGCGGTGAATCTCCCTGGCAACATGGGACAGAATTCCTGGGATGACCTGGGACCTGGCATCTGGGGATTGAGAAAGGCTTCTTGACCAAAAGAGGGAAGAGAGAAATGAGACAAAATAAAATTTCATTGGCTGAGAGATTTCAAGTGTCGAGAGGTTAGCCTAGAGGCTATGCTTATGTATCATATAGATATCCTTTTTTAATGCATTGGGTTGGCTGGAGGAAATTACCTGAAACTTTTGAACTGTGTTCCAGGAGCCTTATAACTATACAGCTTTTACAATGTGACCCTGTGATTGTGAAAACCTTGTGTCTGGTGCTCCTTTTAACCGGGGAATGGACAGATGAGCTAAAAAAAAAAAAAAAGAAAGAAAGAAAGAAAAATAAATAAATAAACAAATAATAGGAGGAGATAAGGGGTAAAAAAAAATTTGGATAGATTGAAATACTAGTGGTTAATGAGGGGGGCGGTTAGGGGCATGGGATGCCGGAATTGTTGCTTTTTTCTTTTCATTTATTTTTCTGGGGTGATACAATGTTAAAAAATGATCATGTTGATGAATACACAACTATGTGATGATATTGTAGTCTCTTGATTGTGTACTGTGGATGGATTGTATGCATGTGAAGATTTCTCAATAAAATTTTTTTTTTGAATGGAGCAAAATTTATTTATTTATTTATTTATTTTTAAACTTTTTTTATTAATTAAAAAAATTAACCAAAAAAAAATTAAGATATTCCATTCTACATATACAATCAGTAATTCTTAATATTATCACATAGTTGCATATTCATCATTTCTTAGAACATTTGCATCGATTTAGAAAAAGAAATAAAAAGACAACAGAAAAAGAAATAAAACGATAATAGAGAAAAAAAGATTATACATACCATACCCCTTACCCCT
>PVIY010033275.1:0-28218 GCA_004026745.1 Myrmecophaga tridactyla | reverse complement strand
AAAAAAAAAAAAAGAAACTCATAGGCTCTTCAAACTTTAACATAATCTGAACTAAGTATAGACTCTTCCTTCTGGGTTCCAACTAGCAGTTCCTAAATTCATCCTTAATTGAGCCACCTGCCTTATAAAACAAGTGAACGTTGGAAATAGTCGGGGGCCTTTCCTCCCTTATTTGGAGCATCAACTCCATCCCCAAACCCTTTCAAACCAGTTCCAAAATCTACCTCAAATGTATACACCATTCACGCCATTCTGTTCTCACTTAATATATTTCAATTCAGGGAATTATTTTTTCCTGTTAGGTTACTGCAGTACCCTTCTAATTCACTTATTTTCCCTATGTCATGTCTTTCTACCCATTTCCACAATTTCAATGCAATCAAGTCTCTCCTTTAGCAGTCAATCTTTATTACCCCCCAATCAATATTCCACACACTTCCTATTGTACATAATATTAATTTACAAGATTTCCCTAAATTTCTTCCTTCCCCCTCCACTTGACATGCTCTTTCTGTTTCTTTTTATGACTAGAACTTCCTCCCTCACACCCCACTTCTTCAGCTGGGTGTTTGCTACACATCCTTCAAGATTCTTCTCTTCTTGGAAAAATTGACAGACCAATGCAAGGACTCTCCCTAAATACTCATAGCATCCTGCAAAAGTCTCTACTGTTGTCCTGATGACTGTGTATTTATTCGCTAAACTGTCCTCACTCTCTTTTTCCAAAAGACCTCCTTTTCATATATTATTAGCTCAATAAAAATATGCCGGTCTAAAGTGAAAATTCAATGAGTATTTCCAGAACTTTAAAGGAGTTGTGGAACAGAGAAGTTATCAATAACTGTTGGGTTATTTTCTATCCAAAAAAATGTGAATATAAAACCTGATGGAAAGTCCCTGTCCACTACAGCTATGGGCTTCAGTGTCTTCCTCCCACTGATGAAAATCATGACTGCAGAACATAAAAATAACTGCATGAGAATTCACAAACATGGACAAAGGTAGGGTTTGGGGGTGGTTGTGGAGGAAAATAAAAACTTTTTATCCTTCTCTCATGGTCATATTCCCAAAGTAGGTCCTAGCCTGGGAGCTGCACCATGCTGGAGGTGCAAACTCTGATAGAAATCATGCCACATTTTGGGTGAGAGGAACCAGGAAAATGAGTTTTATGGGTTGGAAAATATTAGGGGAATTGCAGAGGGAGGAACCAGATGAGAGGATGACTTAATTCTGTATATGAACCACACGTTTCAGACTAACCCCTGACCTATGTATGCATGGGTCAGAACCAAACCAGTAGCAAAGGCTTAGAGAACTGCACCGAGATTGATATCAGCCTACATAAAGGGTGACACAGAACTTATGCTATGATCCTTACAGGGTTGACTGCCTCCTAAAACCAAAATCAAAACCATAAAATTTTGCAATTTTGCAACAGAACTCAGAGTATACAAATCAAAGTTACCCAACATGCAAAGAAATAGAAAAATGTGATTTATTCTTAAGGGGAAAGACAATGGAAAAAACGCCTACTCCAAGATAATCCAAATGTTGAAAAAAATAAAAAGACTTTAAAGCAGCTTTTTAACTATGCACCATGTAATAAAGGAAAATTCATTTGAAGTGAACGAAAAGATAGAGATTATCAAAAGGCTATTTTCCTCTTAAGTTCCCTACGTGTCCATGTTTATTGGCATATATTTGTTCAGTGTTCTTTTATTGTTATTAATCTTCTTTTGTGTTGGTAATTATTTTTCTTTTATATTGTAGGTTTTTTTGCATATTCTCATTTGTTTTTATACCTCTTTCCAGAGATTTACTCAATTTATTGGTCTTTTCTAAAAAACAGATTTTTTGAAATTTTGTTAGTCTTCTCAACAGATTTTTCTCTTGGTTGTTTTCAGTTCTATTACAGACCTTTGCTCTTACGTTTATTATTTTCTTCTCATTGGATCCCTTGGGTTTGCTTTCTTGATTTTTCACCAACTTTCAAAATAAAATATTTTGATTGTTTTAAATAATTTGTCCTGTCTTGGCAAAATGTATGAAATCTGATTTATTTCCTTTTCAGTTCTACTTTATCATCTATTCCCTATATTTTTGAACTGCACTATTTTCATTTCCATTCAGTTCAAGTATTTTTAACACGTCTTTAAGATCATCTCTATAAAAAGGAGAGCATATTCAATAGCAGGCTTACTGATATGAATATAAACATGTATTTATATTTTACATTCATATAATTTATATATAATTTGCATTTCTAGAAATTTATATATACTTTACATGCATACACACCTGTATATATATGGAAATGTATATATACACACTCATTTATCATTTTCAATTATTATTTCATTTTACTTTGTCATCATAACTTTAATATGTTAATTTTGTCAAATTTATTGAAACTTTATTTTGGAGATTACCTGCAAAATTTTATTTGTTTGCTGAAAAATGTTCTACTGGACAGTGTTGTCATAGAGAAGTGTGATTTGCATTTACATGGTAATTTACATTTAAGTGATGCTTTAGTTTACCAGAGCTCTTATGATGAATACCACACAATGAATGGCTTAAAAACAGGAATTTATTGTCTCATAGTTTTGAATGCCAAAAGTCCAAAAACAAGGAGGCTGCGATGCCATGCTTTCTCCTGGAGTTGTAGCATGCTGGTCATGGCAGTTTTCAGTCACATGGAGATCTGCTTCATTCTCCACTCCTGTGGCTTTCTCAAACTTTTGGCTTCTAGTTCTTGCTATTTCCAGTTTCTGGTTTCTATTGACTGACTGCGTCTGAATTTCCTCTCTTATAAGGCCCCCAGTAAAAAGAATTAAGACCCACCATGATTTAGTTTGGCCACACTTTAACTAATAACACTTTCAAAAAGTTCTATTTACAGATTGGTTCACAGCCACAGGAATGTAGATTGAGATTAAGAAGAACATTTTTTTGGTGAGACATGCATTCATTTACCACAAATGATAATTTGGCTCAGTATACTGGATTAGTGTGGACCTGAACTTTAACCCTTTGAAAAGATTCTTCTTTCACTCAGTGTTGGGAAGTTCAGTGTTAATCCAATTCTAGTTTCTTATAAAATATATAATCTTACTCAGGAAGCTTTTAGAATCCCATTTTATGCATAATTATTTATAAAATTTCATTAGATTGGTTTTGAGGCTATGTTGTTAAGCATTATTTTACTCTCAGGTATTATCTCTTCAAAATCTCCTTCATTTCTGCTTACCTTTTAGCATCTGAGACTTCAGCTATAGGGATATTGATATACCTACAACCAGACCCCACATATCTCTATTTATTCTGTTGCATTGCCCGTTTTTTTTATCCATTTTATTTCCTTTTGGTGAACTCCTTGACATCATTTTCAACTTATATGTATATTGCTCTTCATCCCGGCTATTTATTTTTAAAAATTCAAATATCAATTTCATAACAGGGAATCTACTTGTTTCTTCTTGTTTCTATTTCCTTAACCTGTGTAAGATATGTTAGACCTTGTTTTATCCATGTGTTCCATTAATTTAGTTTTAGTGTAGATTAACTCTTCAGTTTGTAGTCTTCTTTTCATATGTATTTTTATTCCTGAGATTTCTTATTATTTCATGCTATAAGCTCAACTTCAACCATATTATTCAGTTGCATGGACTAGAAATGGACTGATACTCTCGTCTTAGCTCCTACTCTTCTTGGAATTTAAGGAGAGGAGGTTAGGGAAATACTCTCCATGTGGAAGAGAACTGACTGATCATAACTTTGCCGCCCTGTAGGTGTCCTCGCCTTTTGGGACATTCTCTGAAACTTCTGCTTGTATATTGTTCTTTCCCAGAAGTCTTTTCATCCAAAAGTGTAATCCTGTAGCCCAACATATGAGGTATTAGGATGGGAAAACTTTTGCCTTATTTGACTAGCAATAGTTTATTATTAGGTACCCATTCCAGCCAAGTTTGCCTAAGACTTCAGCCAGACGGGGTTGATTCTTTTGCTAATCTCTCTCGAGTGACCATTTTGTGGACAATGACACACCCAGAGCATTATTCAAGTGAGTAAAGGATATACAGATTTTGCCTCAGCCTAATCCCTACACAGTGAACTAGGTTCTTCTCCATTCTAAACTGTCCATCTACCCTTCCCCCTTTCAACCCTGTCATTTATATCCAATCAGAACTCTTTTGTTTACTTAGTGGTCTTTAAGTCACATTAGTTTCAAAGATCCATGAGACTATTTGCTTTTCATAACCCAACTGAATGGCAATCACCCATACATTTAATCTTTCCAAGAATCACCAGCAAGTTACAAGAACAAATCTTATACAAGATATATTTATGCCCTTTAAAAATTACATTTTCATGAAGGCCAAGTGTTGCTTGTTTAACAATTTTAACAAAGGGCTTGTTAAGCATCATGAGTGAGAAGAATGAGAACGTTCAATATACACAACGAAATTTATGGCCACATAAATAAAATTCTTACAGCCAGCATTTATATAATTATTTAATTAATTTCTCATTGTTTTATGTTTGGCTCTAGGGTAGAGAGTATATTTTAGGTAAAATCATGACTATAGGTACAAAGCCAACTGCAAAAGATTGCTCAGTAAACTCTTCAACTCAGGCGCTCAATGACAATAGTGACAGTTTTTGCAATTAGTTTAGGTGTTTTGTTTCTTGAGGCAACTGTAAAACCTACAGCCATGTATTCACTTTCCAGTGGAATTGGTACACATAATAAAAATTGTAGTTGAGTTAATTGGGCATTGGCTGACAGATTCAACAAAGAGGCCAAGCCCTGAGCTATCTCGTTACTGCTTAAACTGCTTTGTTCTTACTATGTTGGCTGGGATCATGGAGAAGGCTGTGCTTCCCCAAGGCTTAGATAAGGCACAAATGGAGGACTTTGGTATCTAGGGATGTCAATCTGACACTTTATATAAGCATCAAAGACTCACAGATGACAAAAAATAAAAATACATGGTCTACATGAGGATATTTTATAAATATCAGGGAATGATGTTATGCTGCTCAGAAATATGTATCAACGAAACTTTCTGGTAACTAGATGGAGAAAATGCCATGGATTATATAGATTTTTATCTATTTTAAAGTCTAAAAATTCTTTTATATATTCATTATATCCTGATATTTTAATGTCCAAGAAATTTGATTCTGTTCCCTCACTTGACATCAAAATCCTTCTCATATACTCTAGTGGAAATAAACTTTGAACTCATTTTACAAGTCATCTATTTTGAGTATTCTTGTAAACCAAGGTTTCCTAGTGTGTCTATTTAGGGAGCTCTTTCCAAAGTAAAACAAGTGCCTTAGGATAATTATTCTTAAACTTGAATGTTTTCCCTTTAGGAGAGAATAAATGGAGCCAATGAGCAGTGACTCGTTTTCAAAGTCATCTGTATCAAATGAAGGAGAAATCCAAGTTTGCCCAGGATACTAAACATTTTTTTTTTAATTAAAACAACTCAATATTAAATAGATTATTCTATATAAACGAAACCCTCAAATTTTGCACACAAAAGAAAGTTCCAAGCAACTTTATATTTTTAAGTTTCAGAGTATTGATCTTTTGACATAAAAAAGCATCTTAAATCTTACTATTTAAAAATAGTCAGTCATTGAACATGGCCTTAAACAAATTCTTAATCGACAACCAAGCTGTTGTGGAGTAACGTTACTCTTTTCCTGATATATATATATCAATTCAAATACATGTATGACCTTGTGGGGACACTGTGATTTTCAGCTTTCATGGGAGATTTTGATTTGTCACATTTGGTGATCAGATGTAGACTTACCGTGAAACTAATGAAACTTAATTTATAGCACACTTCACTCTCAATCTTTTCTTCTAAGTCTTTAAAAGGATTTCAGCAATAAGCTCACACTTCAAATTTTGCAAAAATAAGAGATTTTTACTGCGTTCATTTAAAATCACGGTCTATTTCCACTTCAACTCCTCCAACATGTTTCCCCTCATGTGGGCCATTTGGAGTGCCTTAAGTATTTGCAAAATTTGATCAAGGGGAATTTGAGTTAGGGACATTTAATTTTATTGTTACGTCCTTTTGATCTGAATAAATACCACACTTAATTTCCACTGTATTTTTGTAATTTTATATTCTTTATTAAAAAGCATCCCTAAATGGTAAATGTTTTGGACCCCATATACTGGATCCATCCTGATAGAAACCCTAATAGTCAAGAAAGATTAATAATATTAACCTCTCTTGGCTCCTGGTAGTTTTTCGTGTGACCTGGTTTTATCTCCACTCTCTATTAAATATTTATCTTTTGCCACTAGTGAAGTGTTATGTCACATAGGTTACTCAAACTTGCCTACGTATACTGAAGAGTGACCATCAAATATTTTCTCTACTGGGCATGCAGCAAAGTTTCTAAAAAGAAAATTTGGTCATTTCAGCTACCTGACTCTATTTTTCACATCTCTAACATAAAGTCCTAAATCCTTACTCTAATTTACAAAATAAAGGCTATTTTATCTCCAGCCTTCTCAATCCTACCCCTTCCTCCCACACCAACCATCATAATTCTATACTCCAATCACAGAGGTACTGATCTTCTTTTAGTCATTCCTTCCTATGGACAAGAAGCCCTCAGGTCTGGCCACAAAGTCCAATCTATACTGTCTTTCCCACCCATTTAGAGTAAGATTGGTGTGATGTGAGACATCTAATCTCATGAGAATTTTCACCTGCATTAGTTTGGATTTGGGGAACAGGGACTTGTCAGTTTTTGCTGGGTTTCTGAAATGAATAGTGATGTAGAAGTGTGGCTCCAAAGCAATTTGTTTCACTATATGCAAAGAAAAATAGAGCAAAATAGACTACAGGGAAGACTGAAGCAGAGATGTTAAATGAAGCAGAGATAAAAGACTGTGAAGTCCAATAGAAACAAGGAGAAAAATAGCTGGTGATAGATGCCTATGACAATCCCCATCCTTCCTGAGGCCTGACTTGTCTCCCCACTCTTGGATTTTGTGAGATACTAATGGGCCCTTATCAGGCATCCATCTTTCTTGGTGAGGCATAAAGGGTTTCTTTTATTTGTAATGAAACAATACTATAAAGCTGAAATATTGAGTTTCCATTACACTCTGATCTTTTGCCTCCATACTTCTGCTTGTCTCTGTTTATAATCTCTGCCAGGAATAACTTTGCCTCTTCTTAGCCATTAACTCTACATTTTACCAAAATTTATGGACCTTTTTTGAGAGTATCTAATCTGAGGCGCATTCTCCAAATGTTCTAGATGGGATTAAATACCAAGTTCTTTCTTTATTTGCTTATTATTTCCAAAAGACAGTAAGTTATGTCTTTAGTACGGATATGATGCTTGGTCCATAATGGATCCTGAATTAACATTTGCTCAGGAAGGAAAGGAAAGGGAATTAAAAAAAGAAGAAAGGCAAGAAAGAATACATACACCAAAGAAGATGAAAGTAAATGAAGAAATTCATTAACTTGCAAAAGTCACATAAATAAAGGACAAAGGTAAGGTCTGAATTCATTTCTGTTGAATCACTAAATGGTTTCTTTCTTAAATACCACAGTTTTGCTCTGTACCATAGGGCATAGCATATAGAAGGTAATACTGAAATGTTAACTGAATTCAACTTTTACTACTTGCCTGTTCTCAATAAATGTGATAGCTCTGTGCAAAAATTATCTAACTTTTATTCATTAATTTACTGTAAATGTACTTTTTCCTAGGTACTGGGGAAGAAAGGCAGGATGATTTGGGGTATGATCTCTATAATACTGAATAGAATAGCAATGATACATTAAGGATAAGATGCACATCTTTAGCTCATATATTAATCATATTTTTATTTGATTATTAAAGGAAAACTGTGAATTACTACCTTGGAGTCATTCTTGGCTCTATTGTTATATGTAAATTCTAAATGTACAAAAAAAAGCAAAGAAAAGACTACTAAAGAAGTTACCGCCATGGAAATGCCTATATAGACTACTTACTGATTTAGTCAATGCAGAAAAATAAGCTCTAAAGAGTGTGGAATGGGCTACACATTTCCTATTATAGTAGTAACAAGCAATCATAGCTGCAAAAGTATGATTAATTTTAATAGGTAATCCTTAATGAGGCAATCAGGAAGTTATGTGAGATCTGCAAGCATTAATAATAAAAATAAATATAAAATTAAGCTGAAAATTAATTTTTTCAAGCATCTGCTGGTGGTGTTACATAACCTGTCTCTAGTCCTCAAAGCTTTAAGGTATTTATTAGCATTCCTTGGAAACAGACTCAGAGATGGAAATTTGAATGTGGGAGTTTTATTGGAAAAAAGTCTAGGAAATAGTCTCTGCAGGGGTCGGGGAACCAAGATTCAGTACAGAGAAGTTGAACTGCAATTCTTTTAACAGAGACATCAGTTAATTTCACAGGGAGTTTTATACCAGGAATGGTCCTGTAAATCACTATTATGTACCATAGGTGGTATGAGATATTGACTGAGAGATTAATAAAGGCCAGACTTCTGCATACCTTGCATCATTGATGCAAATTGGCCCACTGAGTGAGGATCGCCTGGGGAAGGCAACTGCTTTCCACAGAGGTCAGTTCCCAGGAAGGATATAGTCAACGTTTCCAGCAGCTTGAAACTAGTTCCTCATTCCCTAAGGAGAACCTGGGCAGCACAATATGGCATCCACTATAGGAAGTTACTTGGTAGTCAAGTCATACTATTAAAGCATATTTAAAATTTGATGTAAAGAATAATGTTTTTTGCTCTCATCTATAGGAAATAACTGACTATATGGAGACACATTTTCTAACACAAAGGGAAAGGAAGTAAAATCCTTCAGACTTTAGAGTAAAATATTTTAGAGCAAAATCTTCTATGCCGGACATATCTAAATGATTTGAAGCATAATTATCTGGACAATTGTGTTAACTTTTTATTTCAGTCAGGTAATGTGATTCTTTCATTAAAGTACTAGCAAACAGCATTTTACACTATGGAGATATCTGTAGGTATCCAAGCCTAATCCTAATGAACTAATCAATGCAATGATATTTTACTCTAATTAAAAACACAGTTTTTAAAATCCATTTGATGATGCTGCAATAAGGGGATATTCACACGAGAGAAGAGTGAAATGTGACTCTTGCCATACAGCATCAAAAAATAAACCCATTTGGATTAGATATATTGGCCTAATAAACAACTTGATTTTTAACCGGTTACCCAGGACTGTGTAACAGAAGCATCTAAGTCACTCTAAATAGTAAGATATTTTCTTGTGAAAAGTCTGCTCACTGTGTCATTCTCAAATAGTTGTTTCTACTTACAATACTCAGGAGGTATCGATGGTATCTAAGAAAGTAAGTCTCAGTATGAGAATAACTTGAGAGACCACTTTTCTTCTAAAATTGCATTAGTAATTACATTTGTCTGTAAACCCCCAAAATACTTGTTAAAATATAAAAAGAAAAGATAAAAGTCATAAATTATAAATATCTTATTTTTCCATGCTAAGAAGTGAGTGCTACTTTTGGTAATTCTATATTTTGATGACGGCCTCATTTTTCCTAACTGCATGGTTTGTATCTTGTCTATAAAAAAGTAAAAGTTACAAATTTTCTATTATACACAAGTGTATATGCACAGATGGATTTTACATTCTTGTTTGCCAGAAGAGCTTCATTAAGGATCAAACACAAAGGAAGTTGCATAGTTAAACATGAACTCATTCTTTAGTTTGCGTCTTTGCAAAAATTAACAATGAACATATTTTTGGGAGGAAGTCTCCTTAACTACCATTTTTTTGTCTTAAAATTTTTGTCATGTTTTATAATATAATGTATGCTAAGGCCAAACTCATGTTTAGCAATATGTACTTGGGGGAAATATGGCATCTTTGTCATCCTTAGATTTCCAGAACCTAGTGGGGTGCCTGGCTTCCAGTAGATGTTTACTGAAGGTGAAAGAAATTAGCAGAGTGATAACACAGGCCAACTAATTGAGTGTCTGTGCATCAAGTTAATTAGAGTGTTTATTGCTATGAACACTGTAATGTGATACCATTGAAAAAACATACAAGGATGTAACTTATTTTATTAACTACGTGCACAAAAATAATACTTATTTATGCAATTTAATGTATAAAGCCTTGATATTTAATTGCAAGAATACCATGAAATGTGGAGGGATTTGCATATTTAAAAATGTTATAGAAGAAATAAATTACCTTAAAAACAAATTTCTAGCTATATTACTTGGCATATGTTTCTGGCACCTTTAAACATACTGATAGCTAGCATGGCTGCTTGAATCTTGGAACAGAGCTCTAAAAATAGTTGACATTTTGTTGTTTCTATAGTAACAAAGAAAATGGCTTCATACTCTAGCACTGCTCCCACAGAGCTTAATGTTCTCTCTAGATTGCCTATACACTATACTGCTATATCATTGTAGTAAAAACTACCATTACTCTTTTTTTTCATGTTTTTGATGTCTTATAACAATCTGATCACTAGTGTAACAATCTGAGTGTTTACCTGACATGGTTAAAATGTCCTGGTTGTTTTTCAAGAAGCTGAATTTTACCTCAAATGAGGCTAAGATGAAGCTGGGCTCCTACACGGTGAGATTTCAAGTACATTGAAAGTTCTGCTCCCACCTATCTTCTCCATCTGCCTCAATATCTAATATTTTACCAGTTATAAACGATTCTTTTGGATTAAGTAACTGTCCTCTTTTAATGAATCAGCCACTTCTGTTTGCAGTTCTTTATAATGTACTCCTGTAGTTTCAGCCATATTGCTTTATAGTATTTATACCGGTTTCAGTATACTTTTTCCCCCACTGAATTATAAAATTCAGAAAAGGGTTTGTCTGTCTTATATTCTAAGGAATTGTCAGTCAAAACGAGAGACATCTGAAGAGATGTCAGCCCACGCTGAAACAGCTATCAGGGTCGCCAGCAAAAGCACCATTCACACAGGTTCTGATGCAAAGACGTTTTACTCACTTAGAGAAGAGGCAGAACAAGGTCAGCTTCACTGATGGGCATGGGTTCTCCATAGCCAGCAGGTCTTTGATCTCTGGTTGAACCTAGGGAGATGTTCTATGAGCTGTACCCCTCTCCTGTGTTTGTGTGCCATAGTGGAGGAACCCTTCCCACCAGGAGCAGATATACCCCTGGGGCTTTGAGCTGGATGTCATAAGACATACTCACCAGAGTCAGACTGGCTCCGGTGAATGTTTACATAAACTTGGGACAATAAGGGTAGGAATGCACCAGGAATCCCTGTTCTACTAGGAGATGGTGCTTCATCTCATCAGGATGTATTTGTGGGTCCTAGGGAAATGTGGCAGGCTGTCCTAAGATGCCAACTACCACAGGAACCCTCTGTGCTGTGGAGAGAGCAGACAGCTAATAAAAGTTTGGTGTATGAGTGATTGAATAAATAAAAACATTTCCCCTAGGAGTGGTAAAATTAATTTCCTACATGCCATTTACACTTTAGGCTTAATTAAATTCTAAAATCTCTCTCTTTATTCCCTGTCAGCTCACTGGGAGCAGTGTACTTGGTGGGTGTGGCAGGCAAAGTAATGGACCCTTAAAGATGCCCACGTCCTAATTCTCAGAATTTGTGAATATGCCAGGTTACATGGTAAAGACGAATTTAAGTAGCAGGTGAAATTAAGGTTGTTAATGAAATGATCTTGAGTTAGGGAGATTATCTTGGGTAATCTTAGTGAGCCCAACGTAATAACAAGGATCCTCAAAAATGGAAGAGGAAGACAGAAAAGAGAGTCCCTGAGATGGCAATGTTGACCCAGCATTGCTGTTTTTGATGATGGAGGAAGGAGGCCTTGGGTTAAGGAATGTGGGCAGCCTCTGAGAGCTGGAAAAGGAAAGGGAATGGAACCTCTCTGAAAGTCTCCAGAAGAAATGGAGCCTAATGAAGCCTTGAATTTAGTCCAGTAAGTCCATTTTGGACTTTTGACTTGCAAAACTGTGGGGAAACTGTAGGGTTACTATTGTCCTAAGCTACTAATTTTGTGGTACAACAGCTGTAGAAAACTGATAGCATGGGTAACAAAGAAGAATTTTCAATAAGAGGGAATTGCCCTAAAAATACAAGATACGATAAATTCAATTGAGAAACTTTGACTAACGAAAGGATACTATGTAATAGTTTGGGAAGAAGAAGAATGCAACCTCTAGAGAAGCAAATTTCTGTTATGAAGCAAAATGAAATAAATATAATTCTTTAAAATTTCTACTGTACAGCATTTGAAAATGTATTTTTACTTATATCATTCACCATTGGAAAAAAGTAGAATTATTTTATAACTATCTTAGCATATGATTCAAAGTATTTTTGCCTGTTAATACAACTTGTTTTTGTTGGATTCTTTCTGCATATACCATAATTCACCAACTTTACTCCACTGATTTAAAAATGTATGATTTATTGTCAACATCGTAAATAATACATTATAAATAGGATGATTTATGGGGAATTTTTCTTTAAAATTCATCCGTTATAATTGTCATTTTCCTCATATCAAAGACTGTAATAATTGCACTATTTATAGAAAATAATGTTTCACATAGTTTAAAACAGTGCAATGTAGATTTACTTTTTAAAGTTGACAATCTTTATTACTGTTATACTTTTTGAGATCTATGAATGGTTTCTCACTCTTGAAAGCTTGATGCTCATATATTTATTCAGCACATCTATTGAATATCTTCTGTGTGCAAACCATATGGATCCAGATCTAACAAGCAATGTCTATGGCTTGCACTTCATAAAATGAGCAACTGTGTGATATAATTTCCATTCTGCCCAAATCTTATCCAAATCAAAATCTCCTGCTTTTCCATTATATTCATTGAAAATTTTTCCATCCAGTTTGTTTCATTTGAAACATTTATTAAGTGTCTGGTTTTAGTAGAGGAATGGCACGTGCTTATTTGAAATTAAAAATCCATAAATTGGCTGCTGTGTGGAAAACAGTTTGTTAGGGGGTTCAGGAAGAAAATAATATGAGACATTTAAGATTAGACTGCTGTGGGCCAATGAGTGGTGAAGATGACTTGGTTTAGGATAGTTGTGGATTAAATTGAGAGAAATTTGATATATTCAGGATATATGGCAGGATTAAATTTGTCAGAAAATATAAAAAGATAGGGTGAGCAAGGAACAAAAGGAGCAAGTTATAGATTTTTTTTTTTTTTGCATGGACACGCACTGGGAATCAAACCCAGGTCTCTGGCATGGCAAGCGAGAGTTTTGCCACTGAGCCACCATCAGACTGCCCTGAGCCACTGTCGCACCTCCCAAGTTATAGATTTTTGAGACGAGCTATTGAATGGATGTTGGTATTGCCTCCTGAAATGGGACAGACAGGTATTAAAGCAGGTTTGCTTAAGGGAGGATTTTTCTGTGGGATTTAAATAATACTATATTGAACATGTTAAGTCTGAGATGACTACTGGTCATTTCAGTAGAAATTTTAAGTAGAAATTTTTATACAAATTTGGCATTTTAAGGAGAGATGTAGGGTGGAACTGTAAATTTGAGACGCACAGATTTATAGATGGCATTTAAAGCTATGGCCCTGCCTGAGAGTTCTGGGAGCGTGACGGTTATAGACCAGCTGTGGAGAACTCCAACACTTGTGGACTGAGCAGAAACAAAGAGCCAGCAAAGAAGCCTTAGAAGAGAGACCTGTGAAGTAAAAGAAAATGAAGAAGTGTTATAACAGAATACAAGTGGGGTGAATACTGGGTTTGAAATTGACAAAGATCGACTGCTGAGTGCAAACAAAATAAAGAAACCAAAATCATTTTTACCTTTGTTTAGACATTGACTAGTTCTTGTTTTCATCTTAATCTTTTAACATATATAGTAAATAAATGGCTTATCATAAGTAAATATGCAAATATGCTATTAATGTCATATTAGATTTGCCATTAGGATATTTTGGTTAGCGTTCCAAATATCTAACTTTAATCTACCAGATATTTGTTCATGTTTTCATGTATTTATTTCAGAATATATGAAACCTTAAATTATTATTTTCCAAAAACCTATTTCAGCAGAGTTCATCTATTAAAAATTATTGGACAAGGCTCTCCAGAACAACAATGAGGTTCATTCTTCTATCTCAGAAGGTTACAACCCCTTTCCAGCATGAAGAAGTTAAAATGGTCATTGTCCAGATATCCCTGAATATTTAGAGAAAGATCAAATGAGAGGGAGAAGGTGTAACTGAGAAGTTAGGATTTAACAAATGACTATGTCTACTGACTCATTATACGGATATTTCTTTTTAGAGTCTAGTCTTTTAGAATAGTCAGAAGGAAATATCTGAAGATGCAGCCCTGATCTTTGATAATTATTGTATAACTATATTACAATTATATTGCAAGAAAAAAACAAAAATTCCCATGTTTGTATGGATCTACTTCTGGATAGTTTGTTTAGGTTTACTGATGTATCTGTCAATACTACACTGTCTTAATTAATCTACCTCTATGGTAAGTCTTAAAATTGGGTAGATTACAATACCAGTGGTCAAAAGGGGAGGGGTAAGGGCTTGGAAATGTTTGGGGTTTTCTTTTTTCTTTTAATTTTGTCTTCTGGAGTAACACAAATGTTCTAAAAATGACCATAGTGATGAATACACAACTGTGTGATGATATTATATAATTGGAATGGATTGTATGGTGTTTGGAGATACTTCAATAAAGATACATTAACATTTTTAAACAGACACTTGAAAGAATGAAAATACAGGCAACTCATATTTACAAAAACACATATCCAAATGTTTACATAACTCTGTTCATAATTGCTGAAAATTGGATCTAACCCAAATGCCCTTTAGCTGATGAATGGCCAAAAAAATTGTGGTGCATCTATGCAATGAAATATTACTCAGCAATTGAAAGGAACTATAGCTCATAATGCAACATGGATAAACCCTAAATTCATATGCTAACTGAAAAGAGTTATATTCAAAGGGTTACAGACTGTAGGATTCTGTTTATGTACAGCATTCTGGAAAAAGCATAAAAATAAAGTCAGAAAATATATCAGTTTTCTGCTGTCATTAGGGTATTTTGGTTAATGTGAAAAGTAGAGACAGAAAAAAGGGAATGGGTGGGGAGGTGAGATTTTTCTACAAAGGGGCACAAGGAAATAGAGTTGGTGGTTAAACAGTTGTGGGTATTTTCCTAACCTCATAGAAATGTATATCAAAAAAGCATGAATTTTACTAAATGCAAATTATTCTTCAATTAAAGAAAGAGAAGTTAAAAAAATTGAGGTTGAAGTTTCCAGGGGTAACTATTACACTGCTCATTTTCTGTCACAGCCATCCAAAATTTAATGGTTCTTTAGCTTAAGGAGTTCCTCATATCGGGTGGGATATACATTTAAAGGGAATGTTGGTATAGTGAGCTTATAAGTACTCAGTTAGGGGGAAGGAGTGGGCATGGAGTCAACTAAATTAGTGGTTCCAAAAGGTTCGTCTATGGACACGAACAAGTCTCTAGCAAAGTTTTCCACAAAGAAATTAGAAAACCTAGAGCAGTATAATGCTTTTTAAAAAAATTATCCAATTTCAAGACTGTACTTTATTCTGAGAGTTTATCTTTCTACATTTGTGTCATTAAAATGCCCTCTTATAAAGTGATTTTGGTAGATGGTTGTTTGTTTTTTTAATATCCTTATTTGGCAAAATAAAAAGGTGACATTTCTATGTCTGCTATTTTTATTTCCTGAATCCACAAAATCCCAAACTCTGGGAACCACTAATCTAAATAATTTTCAGAGGCCCTTCCAACACTGAGATTCTATTATTTTAAAAATGTATATTTTATCTACTTGTTTCCTGTCTGCTGTAATAATTAATCAGCCCAGACAATATCCTGCAAAATGTATTAAAATGCTATATGATTGACCTTTTCAAGTCAATTGGATCCCTTAAGATTTGTTTGTTAAATTTAAGAAGAGCAGAAGTCTATTTTTTTAACGTAGAAAATTGAAATTTTAGGCAGTGGGTATGACAGCCTTCTTAAAATCATGTGTCATTTGCAATAATTCTCAGCCTAAGTGACTAAAGAATTACCTGCTTATGATGTTGCTATTTTAAAGTTACAAATCACTCTATACTTAGCGATATCAGCAGCAGATTGGGTGTAATAAAAGCAGTATTATAAAAGCTAACAAAATGCAATTCCTGACTCCTGGGTCAGGTGAATTCACTAAAAAGATGAACAAGAGTATTGAGTAAAAACTTTGGAGTTTAAAGGAAGTTTAAAGACCATCTAGTTCTATAATTATTACATTTTTAAATGATTTGCAACTTTCAAAGGGCCTTCACACTTATAAATTGTGCCCCCCTGAAACAAATTGGCTTGCCTGAGATCATATTGATCTTAGAAATGAAGTCAGTACTGCAACTGCAACTACGTGACCAAAAGAAAGAGAAAAAGAAAAGGGCAGGCACAACATTAGGACAATTATATCCCAATTGTTTCTTCTGTTTTCGTAAATTGGTCAAGACAGCGTGAAAACTACTTTTTTTTTTTTTAATACCATGGTATTTACCCAAGAAAGGTCACTGTTAACCAGCGTGGATTTTAACTAAAATGATAAGGACAAGCCAAGCATAAGAAGTATTAATGGAAGCTGTGGGAGAAAAAGAAAACACAAGCATGGCCTGTCCATCTAAAGATTTGTTTGGTACAAATAAGCAGAAACATGGAATGCCTGAGGTTATGGCAAACATGGTCTTGGGAGTTGTTCAACTGCCATGAATCCTTGTGCATAATCAGTAGTAGATAAGTGAGTTAGGGGAGTGAGGGGGAACATGAGGACATCAGAAACGTCGTCTTGGATCAGAGAAATAATGCAGTCAGCCTGTTTTCCAGTCTCTGACAGTAATGTGTTGAGGTTTTGTGAAAGTGGATTTCTGCATCTACGATAGCAACTTCAAACACATTTGGGGCATTCCTCAAACATTTCTAACAGTTTTTATGGAGTCGTTAACCATATGTTTATTTCAATCTTTTAGTTTATTTATACTATTGACCCATTTGGCTTCTAGATTCTAAGGAATGGTAAATTCTATATGTTTATAACCCAGTGATATTTTAAAAATCGTAGATATGTATAAAACATTTGTTCTTTTTTGTATAAAATTGACAAATGTTCATTTGGAAAATTTATAAAATTTAGATAGATAAAAAAAGAAAACAAAATCTCTTAGAAATAATCACCAAACATTAACGTTTTGCTGTATAATTATCAGTCTTTTTCCTACGCAGATAAATGTATTTTTTAAATATATGTATTTTGTGTGTGTTTGAATTTAAGTATATGTGTGTGAAAAATTTTATTTCTTCTAATTTGCAAAAAGTACTCGTAGTGCACATTCTGTTTTTAGACCTGTTGTTTTCACTTAATGATTTGTTGGAGACATATTTCTATAAAACTAAATATTCTTCTAAAGTATTTTTAATGTCTATATATTAAAAATAAATTGTTGTCACCAATTCCAATTGCTGAATATTTGGGTTGTTTCTAAGTTTTTGCTAGTATAAAACATGCTGTAGTGAATGTTCCTCTAGCTAAATTTTTGCTGACATCCAAAATTAATTGGTTAGGATATATTTCTAGAAATGCTACTGGTCTTAACAAATCTTATATCTGAATGATCAACTTCCAATTCTGTTTGGTGATTAAATCCCCAATCATTTAAAATAAAAAAAAATCACTGTAGGACTGTACAGCACAGTGAACCCCAATTTGATCTATGGACTATAGTTAATAGTACAATTATAATAATATTCTCCCACCAGTTGTAACAAAGGTACCACACCAATGTAAAATGTTAAAAATAGGGGCAGGTGTATGAGAACTCTGTATTTGTAGCACGATATTTACGTAAACCTACAACTTCTTAATAAAAATTACATAAACAAATAAAACCTATTCATGGGCTAAAAAAACCTATTGGACAACTAATTCACTATAAATAAAAATCATTTGCCTTTTAAATTTATATTTTATTTCAGTTCAATGAACAACCACTGAGTGCATGCTATTCTAGGTATTGTTCTTGTTCCTGGAACTTAAGAACATAATAAGACTTTATACTTTGTGAGAAGCATAACAACCTGGGTTACATTTTGTTGGGATGAAACAAACAATAGCTGCTTAAACAAGGTGAGACTTTATCAGTCCCCTATGTAAAAAATGTTACAGAGGTAGTTAGTCTAAGGCTAACAAAGACAATAATTATCTGGCACACAGCTCCTTCTATCTGTCATGCCATCTTCCTTTCCATATGGCTTTCACCCTATGGTACCATGTGACTCCAGGCTGCATATTCTCACTTCAGCTGGCAAGGAAGAAGAAGGTAGAAAATGGGATCAGTCCTTTCTTTTAAGGACTCTTCTTGGAAGTTTTATACAACACTTCTGCTTATATTCCTTAGGCCAGAACTTAATTATATGGGCATAACCAGCTATGAAGTAGGCTGGAAATATAGTCTTTATTATGAGAAGCCATCATGGCTATCTAAAAATAAGGGTTTTTCCTACTAAGAAAGAAAAAGAGAAGAGGTATCAGGGCAATCTGCAATTTATACATTCACAGAAATAAATTTTTAATAGAAAATAAGTGGTTTCCAGAATAAAAAATATATACAGACTTCTAGGAGACCACAAAAGAACAGAAGGTCACCCAACGTGGATAGAACATGGAAGATGTCATTTCACCTAATCTGAGTTTTGAATTATTATGTTATTTAGACAATGAAGAACAGAGGGAGAGAAAAGTCTTCTGAAAAAGAAAATTGCATAAGCAAAAGATACCCAAAATAGTATTGCCTTTAGTAGGGATGTCCAAGTAGATTGTATTTTGTTTTCCAAATGGAAATATAACTAATTTGGAGTGTGCATAAAGACAAACTAGACAGGTAAAACCATGTACTGATGACACTGTACATTATTCTAAGATTATTTAGTAAATAATTTACTTTGTGGAATTCAGGGCACTATTAAAGAACTTCTTGCAAGACTGACACCATCCCAATTGCATTTTAGCCATACTATTTTGGTTGCATTGCAAAGCATGGCTTTGAAGCAGAATCGTGTTGGAAGCAGGCACGTAAGTTGGAGAATAATGCAAGAATCTGGGAATATGATAGCAGTCTGAAATAAGGAAAGGTAATAATGAGTAAAGAGGGAGGGGGAAGGAGACTTTAGTTATTTCAGGTATAAAAGAAACTAGCCTTTTCTTTATTTGGTGGGGGGTGCATGGTCCAGGAATTGAACCTGGGTCTCTCACATGGAAGGCGAGCATTCTACCACTGAACCGCCCGTGCACCCAAGAAACT
Organism: Myrmecophaga tridactyla; assembly: GCA_004026745.1. Classification (NCBI taxonomy): domain Eukaryota; kingdom Metazoa; phylum Chordata; class Mammalia; order Pilosa; family Myrmecophagidae; genus Myrmecophaga; species Myrmecophaga tridactyla. Next base: position 8,768 of record PVIY010033275.1, on the reverse strand, counting down.
AGATTTTGTGATTGGTAAAGTTCCAAACAAATTAAATTGCAATTGTACCCTTGGTTAAACATCAGTTGGATTTCATGTAAATTGGTGTTAGATGATCACCTTGGGAAATTATAAGCTCTTTATTACCTTGAGTACTTGGAGAATCTTTTAATGTTGCATAAGGTGAAGCCCATTTTCTACATAAGGCTGCCCCGTAGACCCCTGGACATCTCTTATGAGAGGTCCCTGCCCACACCCTCAACATACTTCCAATCATGTGACAATCACAAAGGCTCTCAACAAATTTCCAAAATGTACCACATCTACTGAGAACAACTCTCAGACAGATGTAAGGCAAACAAAATATGGACAAAGGTGAAATGCTGAGGGAAAAAAAAATTAAGAAGCAGGCAGAGAAACAACAGGCCATGCTGGAGTCTGAGAACAAACACTAAAGATAGAAGAATAAAAAGAATATTAAAAATTCAGATTTTTTTTGAGAGAGAAAGATAAAAATGTATAGGTAGCTTTTACATTATAGGACAGTTTTCACTAATAAGCCATAGAAAAATTTTCTGACTTTGTAGATTACCTTGCTGTTTTTCAAAACTAATAAAAGTTTTGACTAAATTATGTCTAAATATTTGAAAGAAAATCAGAAATTATGTCACCTCCAAATTTACAAATCCAGCTATCTAAAATTAAATGTTTGATGCAGTAACTACAAAGCACCTGAAATGCACTTATGTCTCCCATGATTTTTTTTTTCAGGTTTTAAAACTTTTTATTTGCATATTTACAAAAAATTGTGCATGCCAATAATTAAAATCATTTGAACAACAACAACAGCAAAATGGCACTCTGAATAAACTGCACTTTACAGCCTGTAGGAAATCTGCACCAGCTTTGCTTTTACTCTAGATTCACTGTCCCCCTATTCAGCTTCTTCCTTTCGGCAGCATGCAAGTTCTTTTCCTACCCTGTCGGCCAGATAGACAGATGGGAGAGGCAGGCATGGCCTTCCTTGTTAGTAGTTCTCGATTTCTTGATGTGAAAAGGGGCAGCACAGTCATTTCTACTTGACCCAATCGCTTTGCATTTTACTAATTTAACAGCTAAAAGAAGTAAAATAAGAAGGCAATGCTTGTGGAAGTACAGTTTATATTGGCGGCGCACACCTCATTACGATTCACCTGCTGGCTTCTGCTCGAACGTTATTTTTGATCGGCAGTGGATTCTTCCCTTGCATTTCTGTCTTCAATTCCGACTTATCGAATTTCTCAATCTCAGCCACGTCGGGTTTGTCAGACACGGTTGTGGAGGAAGCTGAGTGTGGTAAGCGAGCGAGAAGGGTCTGATCTGCACAGTTGCCGCTGCCTCCCCTGATTTTAAAATTTATAAATAGAGATTAAAATATATTTTGGGTGCACGGGTGGTTCAGTGGTAGAATGCTCGCCTTTCATGCGGGAGACCCGTGTTCCATTCCAGACCATGCACCCCTAGTTAGCGACAAGTAGATTTTGTAACTAGGGCAACTAGATAAGCAGCCGTAGTATTTTTCACTCTTCCTCTAGATGTTTGGTCTACCTTTGTAGAGAGGGTGGTGGTTAAGTTCATGTGTTAACTTGGCCAAGTTATGGTGTCCAGTTGTTTGATCAAGCAAGCACTGTCCCAATTTTTACTGCGAGGGTATTTCATGGATTTAAATCATTAGTCATTTCATTGCATCCATGGCTGATCATATCTACAGTCGACTGAGGAGTCTGTCTTCAATGATGACAGAAGTCTCATCCAATCAGCTGAAGGCCTTAATAGGGAGAGTGATGATTTCAGCAGTTAGAAAGTAGAATTTTCTTCACTGCTTCAGCCAGCCAGCTTCTCCTGGGGAATTCTTTGAAATTGTGGCCTGCCCAATGAAATTCAGATTTAACTATCCCCACAGTTGCATAGCCAATTCCTATAAAAAAACTCATAATATTTACATAATACATATACATATATAACATATATACAATATATCTCCTGCCAGTTATGTTTTCCAGAGCACTGACTAATACACAGAACATCAAAGTATATTTCCAATTTATTGAAATAAAATATGAGAATTCTGTTTCTCCTGATAAATATAGAATATTTAGACAATATTCAGTTAATCTTTGAAGTTCAATTCTGTTAGCTGTGGAATTAAAAATATCCACACATCTCCCACTGCTGCTGATATAAGGTGACATCTTGGCAACAGTTCCTGACTTGTATTAATGCTAATTTATCTGCTAATTTTAATTTCAATTTTACTTAAGAGAATCAAATAAAAGAGAACGTTAAACTTCCTCTATTTTAATTGAAATTGAAGAAGGTTTAGCTTAGATATTAGTTTGAGATGATTTTCAAAAGTGATTTATAATATGTTTGACTGCTAGGCAGTGTTCCTTTGGAAAGCTGTGCTAAAATGGCACAGAAGTTTATAATGGTTTGTATTTTAAAATGATAATACTAAATAATTACCACATATTGCTACATGTGTGCATATGTAGCAGAAGTATTATTCAGTCCTTGTACTAATTTGTGGCTGCCTGTTCCCTGATTTTGTTTGCATCTGGTGTATATCATTTAGAGGACAGAGCAACGTTTGAATCACATTTGCTATTTTAATTGTACAAGATAATCTGACCAATTTTTTGACAAAAACCTAAGTAAACAAATTAAATACATTTATAAAATAATCAGATAGTTTAATTAAATTGACTATGGACCCAACATTTCAATTAAAATTAACTATAGGTAAATCTATAAATTGATTTATTTTTGTCTTGTGGCCCTCATAATGAATTAAATGATTTTTATCTATATGATAGCAATCTTCTATATGGCTGGTCCCATGGTAACTTTAATAGTTTTTCTTCAGCTTACTAATATAATTTCTATTTAACTTATCATGTACTAATATCCTAATATCCTGGGCCCATAATGCAACCTTCAAAAAGAATGCATAGAAAAGGAGGGCTTTTTGTTTGCTTTTGTAGATATAATTTTTCAGTCGGTAAATTAGTTTAAATTTGACTAAGTAGATTTAGTAATATCCTTAATATGCTAATGAGAAAATATATATACTCAAGTAGTTTTTGTGCATCTTGAAAGATTTTTGTATTATTTAGGTTTCCTATTCAGTCTCTGCCAAATATGGCATTCCAGGATTTCAACACACACACACGAAAACAATCAATGAACTCCAATGTTAGGATAATTTACTTGTAGATTCTTTCAAGAAAATTGACCTGCAGATATTAATCTGAACTTCTTCTCCAGAAGAGGCACTGCATCATATTTTTTTACTTGAGTTAATAGAGTATGTTTTATCTTTTCTCTTCACCCTCGGCACAACCCAGAACACAGACATATCCATATACAGACACCACCTCAGAGATAGGAGGAAGGAGAGAAGAAACCAGTGGTGGTAGAACACATCATGAGAAAATTGTTTCCTGTGTTTTTCCAGTAAAATTGTAGCATAATTACTGCCAAAGCCAAGCCTCATCTTTATGCAAAGAAATTACATGTCGTAATTTTACTTTCTTTGTAAGGTGACTATTTCTTCTGACCCACGACAAATTTATTTTTCCATGATAAGTAAATGCTTACTGAGTATCTGGAGAATGCAACGAGGTAAATTCTATTCCACTGAAACCAAAATTCTATCAGGAGAGATATCCTGAAGTTTAAGATGAATTTACCACAGAATGAGATTGCCCTGGAAAGCCACATTTCTCTGGTCAAAACAAGATGGAAGAGCAAGTGTTTCTCTGAGCAACATCCTTTATGAAACCAATTCATTTTCCTTAATTCATTCCCTAGCGCTTTTGCCATGTACAATGAACTGGGGACATAAAGATGAAACAGGACTGGGCCACACTTTTAGGGAGCCTAATTTGGCTGGTGTGCTTCTTACCAGGCCCAGCTAATATTTCCTAGGCTTCTTACATTCTTCCCTCTGGCTGACGGGCTTGTGCAAACACTGGCACCTTTTTTGGTGGAAGGAACTTCTCAGACATCCCCCCTTACCCTACCTGGGTCCTGGTTATCTTGACCAAACCCCATCCTGGCTTTTTCCTTTTCATTATTTGGCATTTGCACCTTCAACACAGAGCAAACTTGAAGATTAAATGAGGAGATACTAACCAACTCCTATGCCTGGCAAATTGAACGATGGCTTTTAATTAAAAAGTAATTAACCAGGTTAGGATTAACCGGGTATGTCTGCTAATAGAGTAGAAGAGATTCCTCACAGTCAGTGGGTAATTCAGAAGTAGAAAAAGGCTTCATCAATTAAGAGACAGAGTCTATACCCACATTTCTATTTGGACTTTCTTATAACTGTCCATTTTCTCCATTTTCTACTTTTTAGAGTAAGGGAGAGAGATTCTATCTCCTGGATAATTTTCAGAGGTCATAGAGGAATGTACTCGGAATGAAGCTCATCAGTTCCCAACTGACTGGGTGAGAGCGGGCATTGCCAGTGAGCTGAATAAAGGTCTCAAGTATGAGCATTCCCCTCGGGAGGGTCACCAGCTGAACCCACACACAGCATCCCTGCCGCCTGCAAGACATGCCAGCTGCATTCCCAGAAACTTCTTATTGTTCTACACCAAATTTAATTAATGAATTCATGAATTTATTTATTTATTTTTGGATGCCTGGTCCAGGAATTAAACCGGGAATATGGGTCTCCCGCATGGAATCTATACTGAATTTAAAACACAAATAGTCTGAAAAATCTTTACTTCTATGAAAGTTAACGCTATGGAAGAATTTGAGGGCTATGTCATCTTAGCCTTCTGACTTGAATGGAGAAGTACAAAATTCAGAATAATTGACTCAGGAGTTGTCATATATTTCCAACATTCTTATTTTTAGTATTTATAAAATATTATATTATTCTAGAAAAGTGTACATCATTTGTCAATACTAAAGCCCTTGAAATACATTCACATTTTCCTCATATAAAGTAAAATACTTGCTAGATCTTTATAAACACGTAGTTTGCTAAAAAAAAATAGAGGGGGACAGAACATATTTAGAAAATATTTGAAATTTTAATAGGTCTGTGAGTTTGAGAAAATATAGGATAAAATTTTTAAGTAAGAGTCAGTTACCATTTGGCTCCTTTCCTGGGAATCGGAAAAATACTGATAATTGGGCATGATAAGAGGAGTTTGTCACGTGTGTAGAGGTACCACACACACAGAAATTGCTGAAGTGGATATAATATTGAAGAATGTAATCTATTATCAGAACTAACAGTTAAGTACAGGATTTTTCACTAAGGTTTAATGTTTTTGTTCTTGGTGGAATAAGAATTTTGCTACAGATTTGAACAAAATAAATTCTAAAGCACCTTTATCTCTGCTTCATGTGATGTGATATCTACCTCATCTTGAGATATTTGTCAGCCATTATCACACCAAAAGCTAAGAAGCTAAGTAGTTTTAGCGCCTTTCTAAAATTTCTGAAGCAGAGCCATAAATATTCTCACATATCAGATCTTAACCTTCTAATTCCTTTAAAGTCACCCTCTATTGTATTGGGGTTCAGAATATGTTATTTTAACAGTTTACATCACAGCATCTCTATTTTAGAAGATAAGTGACTCTGGGTGAGAGCTAGGCCCTAAGACTGCCCTCAAGGAACTCTAAATCATGTTGGTAGAAAATAAAATAAAAAGATTAAAAAATAATAATGCTGAAATAATAACACCTACCATATTTGCAGAAAAAGATCATTGCTATAATAAATAAATACAGCATTTCAAAGCCAAACATATGAAAATTGTATTCATCATCCCAACACTGGAGAAGTTACTGGTTAGCCAACTCTCTTGTGCATGTAGAGCTTTTTTCTTCAATTTATATCTGTCAAACAGATATATTTATATCTGTTCCTCAGGCTCCTTCTATCTCCAGCTTTTGATGGAGAAAGAAAGAATGGAGGATCCTTGTGGTGTGTTTTCTGACTCAGGCCTAGATGGGTAGACATTATTTCACCTTTATTCCATTGGTCGAAACTCAGTCTCATGGCCCCAACTAATTAGAGAAGTAAAACTGGGAAATATAAGCCAGCCACGTGTCAGGAGGAAAAGGTAAAATATTTAGCATCTAGCCTGTTTCTGTCATAGTATGCCAAGATGGTCATCAAATATCGATGATATTCCTTTGTCATAAATGGAACACATTCACACTATCCAGGTGTGATAACTTAGAATCCCAGCCAATCACTCCATTTTAATACCAGTCCATATGGTCTAGGTGATGGGTGGTTCTTTGTATCTGTTCCAGATGTTGCTTGTGGTAGCAATTGAAAGTACATGTTTTTAAAATTATATGTACCTCCACCCTCAGTACATAATAATAAAGCACAGGCATGACGATTGTGATGAAATTTGCTCAGAAAAGGAAGAATGGAAAACCAAAACAGGGACTGGTTTCTAGCGGTTATTAATATCTTCTTGTCAGGCATTATAAAAGCCTCCTAAACTGGAGTAAGAAAAAAATGGTTCTGTAGACCCTGATTCTTCTCTTATAAAATTTCATTCAACAATATATTTTTGGTTCCAGCCTCTGCCCTTTGGAAGGGGCTTCCTTGCCAATTATTCCCCATTGCCTTATCTAATGTGGATGATGGGACGTATGCCCTCTTTGCAGAAGCATAGCAGTGGCAGCTGCTTCATGCCAGAAGCTCATCAAATAGCTTTGAGTTATTTCAGAAGAGGGTTTTAAGTCTCAGAAAAGTCATAGACTATTATTAGACCAAGCTTGCAGTTTCTTTGGCAATATAATTTCCTCAAAAACTTAGGAAGCTTTTTATCTGTTTGCTTCCAGACAGTTTCATGTGCCAGTAAACACAAATTCATACCTATAATTATTCCCCAAGCCTGACTTTTTCCTTTTTTATCTCCCACAACCTTCTCTTGGTTTACTGATAGCCACCTTGAGGCTACCTGGAATAAGAGTCTTGGGTAATATTCTTAATCTGATTTTTTTGCTACAAAACTAAGTCATTTTTAGCTTAATTGAAAAGCCTTATTGGACTCACATTGCTCAAGGCTTTTTTTTTCTTTTCTTTTTCTTTCTGTTTTTATTTTTAATTTCTTTTTATTACCTCTTACTATTTTGGATCCAAAGAAGTTAGTTTTTCTGAACCTATAATACTCTTGATTGGTGCAATTTTCCCATTCCCTTCGAATTCAATGGCTTCTTTTTGAGCACTTCTCTTTCTTGTAATGATTTCCTTAAAACAACCCCAAACAGCTGATGGAGATTATGACTCTGACTCTTTCCAAGTACTGCCCTAAAATTACAGGCTCAGTAAGCATGAGGGCTGACTTACAAATTATTGCAGGTGAAATTAACTACATAATTTGCCACAATATTCCATGGCTTTCCTACTTTTTTTCAATTCCTTTGCCTCCTTCATTCAAACCACTAATCCAATAGGTCATAATCAGTTTATTATTATGGTTGTTAGGCCACACTTAAAAATCAGAACTTTGATGTAAGTGAGGGCAAGCAACTGCTGTAAAACACAATCCCAAAATATCAGTACTTTATCCTAATAAGTGTTCATTTCTCTTTCACACAACAGCCTAATATGTTTGTTATTGAGTGGCTCTCAGGGAAGGTTTTCCTCCAACTCAGTGATTCATGGACACAGACAACTTCAAATTTTGTCTCTGTCAAACTCTAATGCCTCAACATACATCACCTCCAGTTTGACAAATAGAAAGAGAAAAAGAGAGGGAGAGGGGAATCTTATGGCTGTTTTTTTTAAATTTTAATATTTTTATTGACAAATCTTCACACATACATATTCCACACATGGTGTATAACCAATGGCTCACAATATCTTTACATAGTTGTGTACCCATCACCATGATCATTTTTAGAACATTTGCATCACTCTAGAAAAAGAAATAAAAAGAAAAAAGAAAAAAAAACCTCATATATCCCATACAACTTACCCATCCCTCTCATTGATCACTAGTATTTCAATCTATCCAACTTATTTATACCTTATCCCCCTATTACTTATTTATTTTTATCCATTTTTTTTAACTTATCTGTCCACATGCTGATAAAAGGAGCATTAAACACAATTTTCACAGTCACACAGTCACATTATAAAAGTTATATTGCATTACACTTTTCTTCAAGAATCAAGGCTACTAGAACACAGCTCAACAGTTTCATATACTTTCCTCTAGCCACTCCAATACAATATAACCTAAAAAGGGATAGCTATATAATAAGAATCACCTCCAGGATAACCTCTCGATTCTGTGTGAAATCTCTTAGCCACTGAAGTTTTATTTTGTCTCATTTTTCTCTTCCCCCTTGTGGTCAAGAAAGCTTTCTCTGTCCCATGTTGCCAGGTCCTGGCTCATCACAGGAGTTCTGTCCCACGTTGCCAGGGAGAGTTACACCCCTGGGAGTCTCCTACATTGGGGGCAGGGCAGTGAGTTCACCTGCCAAGTTGGCTTAGGGAGAGAGGCCACATCTGAGCAACAAAGAAGGTTCTCTGGGGGTGACTTTTAGGTATAATTTTAAGTAGCCTTATCCTATCCTTTGCAGGAATAAGTTTCATAGGGGTGAACCCTAAGATTGAGGGCTCAGCCTATTGATTTCATTGTCCCCACTGCTTGTGAGAATATCAGAGATTCTCCCAAATGGGGAAGCTCCTTTCTCCCCAGTCTCCCAAGGGGACTTTGCAAATACTTCTTTATTTGCTGCCCAAATTAC
>PVIY010033274.1:0-28198 GCA_004026745.1 Myrmecophaga tridactyla | reverse complement strand
TTCACAGGTCACCTCAGAGATTCCTTGTCCATCATTTGTCATTCAAGGAATATTTATGGAACTCCTGCTATGACGTGTTTGCAGTTTTTATAAACATCCTTAGCTCAGCCCATCAAGACAAGGGGTATGGGTCTCTTTACAGATGAGGAAACTGAGTTTCCTACAAAGACTCAAAGAAACTGGTTCAAGTTCAAAGCACTGTGAGGCCAGGATTTGACCCCAGCTTGGCAGTGCTCAAGCTCTTCTCTCATTCTCCTATTCCATGGGCCCAACAGGTTTGGTACACTGGGGCAGGGCCCTCAGGGGATAGGGTACAAAGGGTGAAGGAGGGAGAAGACCCAGAGGGAGTAGGCCCCTTTCTGGGGTCCTCAGCTGGCCAGTGACTCTCCCCTCCACCCTTTAACGGCTTCCTCCAAAGGTACTTGAGGAAAATGGGTCCTGGGAGGTCAAGGACAAAATACACGCCTACCTCAGGGCCTACAGGAGGGACAACTGTTCTGGGGCAGAAGAACTGCAGGCCTCCCTTGGCCAGTGCTGGGCCTTTCATTGTTGGAGCCTCTGCCCTGAGCCTTGCAGGCTGTGAGTGACGCAAGCGACCCTGACTAGGACGGATTAGAGGTAAATGATGTCCCCTGCTTCTAATAACCTCCCCGTCATTATATAGGGGAGGCAGTGTGATTTATGAAGGCCCATTTGCTTTTCATTTCTGAGGTACATTAATACAGCCTGTATGTTTTATAATTACTGTTTTCATTGCATTATATAAATATAGCTGTCATCACAATCATTTATAAAATACACCACCTGATGATACATACAGACCATCCCACACACACACAGTAAGTCCTTCTTTGCCTATCTGTAGATTGCTTCCAGCTTTGACTCCATGTTCTATGATTCTACCCCTGGGGGCTATTTAATTGACATCTTTACACAAGTTATATAATCTACACACAGCGTTGGGGGAGGGGAGTTGATAGGTGGGCACAGAGCTCACATTTGTGCAGGAAGAAGGAAATGCCCACTCGTAGTGGGGATATGTGTGAGGTGGTGTCACAACTCGGGGTGTGGGCTGATTTCTCCATCTCTGGAATCCTTGTGGATTTCCCTAATGGCACTGCAAGCACTCATGCCTTCCACACAGGACTCCCCAGAGTCTATGGAATAGAATCTAGTTTAATCCTAGGTGCCGATTAGTCCACACACCTGTTGGAATCCCTGTTAGGTGGGGACCGTTGTCTCGCTGGATGACCTGTCCTGTAACTGCCTTGACTCAAGCCTACCCCCAGAGCTGCAGTGGTGCCCCACCTCGGGGTGACCAACACTTGGCACCAGGAATGTTTTCCCATGGACCAGCATCTATGTTTAGGTCAGTCATCAGTCACCCCCTGTTGGGCTGTCCCATACCCTACCCTCACCCTGTCCCTGATCACCCGATCCATGCACACCCAGCAGCTGCTGGGAGGCTGCACCCGCCTGAACCAAGATGCCCAGTCGGCATGGGGTAGTTGAGCCTGGATCCAGGATTCAGGATCTCGGCGCCTGAGTGACCCCCAGCCGGCTAAGACAGGTTCTAAGGAAATGAAGAGGCCAGGGAAAATCTGGAGTCCAAGGAAATCAGCTCTGGCCGAGTCGCCCCCAAGGACCCGCGGCTCTCAGGAATAAACCTCGCGAAGGAAAGGAGGCAGGAAGAGAGGGCAGTGGGAGGAAGGCGAGCGGCGGCGCTGGGGGTCCGGCGAGCCGTTACTCGAGTGTGGTCTCTCCTGGGTGCTGGGTCTCTCTGTCCCGGGTTCCGGAAATAAGGGAGAAACGGAACTTAGGTTCTAGCCACGGCCGGGGGACGGGTTGCCGGCAAGACCCGGGAATCCCCTCCTTTCTTCCTTCCATCTCGCTGGGCGAGGTCTGGATGCCTCGAAAACCGAGCCCCGAGCTCCATGCGCAGCTGGGTTGGGGGCCGGGGGAGCCTCGGCCTCGCTGCCAGGAAGCCGGGCAGAGCTGGGTACTGGGGCGCAGACTACAAACACGGGCTTGTAGGGAGGGTGCTGGGAAGGCGAGTTCGGCCGAGAGAAAGGGCCAGGAGAGAAGAGAGGAGGGCAGGGGCGAAAGGGTGCGGGAGAAGTGGAGGAACGCGAAAGACCAGGCCAGGAGAAGGCCGAGCCGAGAGAGGGCTGGGCCCAGGCACCGCGAGGAGCGGGGAACTGAGAGAACGAAACCCCGGTGGCCGAGGGCCGCGCACACTAGCCCCGGGAGCCCCACGCCCTCCACCGCGAGGAATCCGCGCCGGTCTCCTCCTCTGGGGACGGGAGCAGGGCTAAGCAGGAGGCGGGGGAAGCGCCGCGACCGCCGCGTGGAGGTCAGGCCTTTTACTCGGGCGGTTCCGGACGCTGGTCCCTCCACATCCTGACCCCGCGGAGCGCGCGTGAGGCTTTGCTCGGCCCATGCGGTGAGGGGCGCGGGGCAAGGACCCGGTTCTCATAATCCGGCACCCCCCATCTCCGCCCCAGCCCCAGTTACCCGCCCCCCGTGGGCCTTGAGCCAAAGGCCGGCCGGAGAAGCGAAAACTGAAAGGCGGGGAAAGAGGACCTCTTTTGGTCCTATTCACCGCTTTGTCCCTGCACTCAGCTCAGTGTCCAGCACATAATAGCCTCTCAAAATAATATTTTGCTGAATGAATGAATAGATGAATGGGGAAGTGGAATGTGCAGGAAGATAAGAGGCCACGTTATGGGTAGGGTGGGGTCCCGTGAACCAGGGCCGCGCGGGCTGTCCCCTTACCTCGCACAAGGATGCGGCGACAGTGATCCGCCTCGCCGGGCTCGGGCTGCCCATTGCTGTCGGCGCCGCTTTCCCTGGAGCCCGCGGGGCTGGAGGCCGAGGTCCCGGCGACCTCCGTCCGGCTGCGGCCGCCTGCATCAGCTCGGGAGTACTCGGCTCCACCGCGGTTTCCGCTGCGCCCGCCACCACCTCCCGACTCCGCCCTGCGCGCCGGGCCACGGTCGCGCTCGGAGCCTCCATCGCCCATGCCGGCCGCCACCACCGCCCCGGCCACAGCCGCGCCAGCTTGGGCTGGCGGAGCCGGCAGCTCCCCGCCGCGCGCTCCTCCCGCCGGGCTCCTCCTCCCCGCCAGGCTGCTCCTCCTCCCGCTGCTGATTGGGCGGAAGTCCGAGTTCTCCAACTCTTGGGGGCGCTGCGCCTTAGGTGGTGGGGAGTGCTGGTCCCGCTCCTCCACCCCTGGTCTAGCTCCGTTGCGAACCCGGCAGACAGAGCTGGGGCGGCCCTGAGATGCCGAGGAATGCCCTACTCCCTAGCTTAAAGTTTATCAGCTCCTCCCAGTCTGCTCCTCTCCTATTCCCTGGGTCCCCAGGGAAGCGCAGCCTCAGCGCCCGGCTGGCTCAGCGCCATCAATTCCCAGAGCGCGCGAGGAAGGCGACCTCGGCGAGGCAGACGAGAGAACAGGAGGTTGGCTTTGCTCGCGCCCAGGGCGGAGTGGGGGGCTAGAGGCGGGGGCGCAGGCCCGGGGTTCAGTGTGCCACCCTCTCCCAGATTCACACCCCTCCCCCGGGCGTGCAAGGCCCTGAATCGGGTACATAAGCCGAAGAGGGTGAGGTGGGGAGAGCGATCGACGGGCCAGCCCCCGACGGGAGAGAGAAATCAGATGGGCAGATAGACAGATGGCTGGGTGGAAGAGCCGGGAGTGTGGAGAGCGAGGCGGCGGCAGCAAGCACTCACCTCCCCTGCGGGACTCTGTGGCCTTCACACAGGGGACCGAACCCCCAGACGGGCAGAAGGCGGGCATTCCCTGCGCTCCACCCATGGAGCTCCCCCCTCATTCCCGCCCTCTCCGGGCGAGGGAACAGGAGGAGCTTGGGAAGCGGATCGGGCTGAGGATCTGAGCTGCCGGGGTCCCAGAGCAAAGCCCGGGGCTCTCCGAGGCATTCGGGTCCCCAACCCTTTCTGGAGAGCCCAGCGAAGAGAGCCCCCAGAGAAGATGTGTGTGCAAACATGGGTGAGAACCAGAGGGCCGGTGACCCTTCCCCGAAGAGCTATTCACGCAGACTTTTTTCCCTTTTGGCCCCTGAGCTACTACCAGCGCAGGTGTTTTTGCCTATTCCAGGGTCTGGTTGAGGGCGTCTGTGAGGAGGGTGGGCCCTGGGTGTACCGGGTGTGAGAGGCATGACTGAGTGTGTCACTGAGGTAGGATCCATGAAGCCTGTGTGATGGTATAGGCATGTGTGTCAGGGCCTTTATGTGTGTCCAGTATGCGTGTCAGCAGTTGGGGACTTGGTGTACATGCCCGATCTCAGATGTCCCCAACCTCAGGCGAGTTGGGTGGGGGCACACCAATTACCTAATTGGGTGACTGACAGAGTCGCCCCTGCTGGAAGTGGGACCCAGGAAAAGGGGAGAGTAAAGACAGGGTGGGGGTGGAGGGGCCTGCTGGCCTAGGGAAGGAAGGAAGGGAGGGAAAAAGGAAGGATGGAGGGAGAGAGGAAGGAAGGAGGGAAGGAGGTAAAGAAACCGAGTTACACGGAGCTGCGGGACTGCGCCCGAGTGGGGAGGGCGGGGCGGGGCGGCGAGGCAGTGTCGAAGGTGCTGGGCAGCGGGCGTCGGCTGGCCGCCGGGCGCAGGGCTGTCGGAGTGTGGGGAATGAGAAGGGAGGTCTCTAGAGTCACAGAAGCGGCCTGGGGCCAGTGTGGCAGCGGGGAGCGGGCTCGGAAGAGGGACCCTACTGAGGGTGTGGGCTCAGCCCTGCGCTGCTGCCCCGGATCCCGAAGCGGCCGCCGAACTCCACCCGCGGGCAGGGCGCGCCCCACCCGGCAGGGCGCCGGTCGCCTGACCAGCCCACCACCACCGCATTCCCCTTCTCTTTGCCTCTCTCACACTGATCTTTAGTATTCAAGTAAGACGGGTCTGATGTAGAAAAATCCTAAGCAGACAGCACGCACTCAGCCCTGGGCCCACAACCCTCGCTGTTCCGCGCGGGCCACACGCGCGAGGACCCGACGTCTTTCTGTTCAAACAAAAATGGAACAGCAGCTCCTGCCCCTGCCAGACTTTGTTTTCATCGTTTTAAATTTTCTTTTCGCAAATGACATCTTTCTGTGCCAGGACCACAGGTGTCAGCTATGTCGTCCTCGCTTCGTCTTCTCGGCAGGCCTGGGAAGGGAGGCCTCTGCACGCGGGGATCTAGTTACGAAGTCAGGGTCCTTCACGCCCCGGAGGCGGGGATGCGCAGGGCGGGCAGACCCGGGCTTCGGCTGAGCTTTTCCTGCAGACACATCCAGCCCAGGCGGAGCCGGAAGACTGGAAGCCGCTTGATCCCCGCGCTCTCGAACCCCAGGCGCCCGGCGGCCCATAGTCCCTCCCCGGCACGCTGCCCCGGTCGCCCAGCTTCCCGCCCCAGCAGACCGAGTCCTGCGGGGATGCTGGGGTCCCTCCTCCCCGGCCCGCGCCCCCTCCCGCCCCGGCAGAGGAAGGCTGGGCGCTCCTGTTCCGGGGTGGGGGTGCACGGGCCGGCCCTTGTTGAGAGAAAGAGGAGGAAGGAAAGTGTGGGTGTGTGCGCGGACGCGTGCCCACGCGCGTGTCGAGGCCCTATCCGACTCTGGGGACCTTCCCGCCCTGCCGAAGCAGGACCTGTGGGTCCGCCTGGAGCGAATTCGCTGTAAGCCGCGGTTATAGCAGAGGGGACCAGAAGGCCAGCGCCCTATATCTGCTTCCCTCGTCCTCACCGCTGTTGTCCACCCGCGACCTCACTGACCTCCCAGCCTGGCCAAGTCCCCAGGGACCTGGAGAATTCCCTCCGCCTGTCTACTCCCTGCTTCTTTTTGTAAAGCAATCGAGGAACCTGGACCAGTGGGATGCAGCGGGATCCTGGCCCACAGGGGTCAGCCTTCTGTCCTTGTTTTCCCAGGGGCTCCAGTGTAGACCACCCCAAGGGCCGGCAGGGCCGTTTCTGGACCCCGCAGGAACACCACAGACCCAAGGTTCAGTTCGAGCTGCCAAATGAGTCTCCTTCCAGGCCTCTGTCCCGGTCGGGTCCTGGGGTACTAGGTAGCTTTGGCTTTATCCGTTGAGCAGATGCTGGGCGCAGCAGATGCCGCTTTGCCACAGGGAGTTATCCCGCCCCACGGTGGTCCAGGTCCTCCATTCACAGAGGCCGGAGTAGGGAGAGAACCCTGGAAGGAGGGGGTGCCCCCATCCCTGCTCCCCTCAGAGACCCCTTAGGACGAGGTCTCCCAGGTTCTTCTCCTGGCTGGTCCCGGCTCTGCCAGCTCCGCGGGCGGGGGAGGAGTTTCTGATTGAGGGGGGAAGGGTGCAGTCCTCTTTTCGGCCATGCCTTACTCATGCTTCCTTCCTGCCCTGCTCCTCAGCGTTGCTCACCTCCATTCCTTCCCTCCCTCCTCTCCTTCTGCTGGTGTTTCTCCCTAGACCACAGAGGTCAGGAGACTTGGGAGGTCCCAGTGCCTCTGTCTTACTCTGCTCCACTCCCTTTCTGTCCCAGTCTCCTGTCCGCACCCTCCTCGCTGGTTTTGGGGGTGTATCCATTTCTGGGCATCACTGGTCCAGCTCTTCAAGAGTGAGGTTTCCCCAACAGCTGAAGGGCTGCGGAACTTGGGGACACTCTTAGCCAACCTCACAGCTCCAAAGCAGACACGGTCTGCAGAGCACAAGAAAGGGTTCTGTGCCAGCTCCTTCCCTACCTCCCCAGCCTGTGCCCCACACCTTACTGCCTGGGAGTCCACCCTGGTAGAGGGGATTGATATTTTACAAGGCAATGAGGATGCACGGGTAGTTCAGTGGTCAGAAGCACGCCTTTCATGCGGGAGATCCGGGCTCGATTCCCAGACCATGTACACCCCTCCCAAAAAAGGCAATGGAATACCACTGGATTTCTTTTACAATGACCATTATTTTTTGTAAAAACATCAATTAAAAGTATTTCTAAGAAGAGTAGCCATGCTGGAAGCAAAGGAGAGAAGCTCCAACAGCGAGATCACAGGCAGTCCCTGTGATCACAGACATCCCTGTGATGGAGGATGGGAGAGGTGCTAGGGACAGGGCTGGGCCCCCCAAATCCCAGTGCTTAGGCCCCTCCTGGATGGCTGGCTGCCAACAGGCTGTTACAGACTCATTTCAGGCAACACAGTTGTGCCTGGGGCTTCTCGCAGGAGCAGGACCCTGGACTGTCAGGATGAGGGCCCCCTACATCCCCCATCCCTCCTCATCCCTGCCCCAGTGCCTGTAGTTTATCCTAGTCCAGCAGGCGTCAGGGCACCTCAAGCTTGCCTTGTGCACCATGGGCAGGGGGACACAGCCTCAGCACTACTTTGAATCCATCACTCCAGCACCTTGTCCAGTTTGGGTTCTGGGGTTGTGGGTTGGGGTTCTCTTCAGCCACCTCTAGGTACAGCCTGGGGTGCCCAAAGCCAGTGCTCTCTGCTCTACTCTATTTCTTCCTTAGCTCCTGTCAGGAACTCAGCAGGACTGTCAGAGTACTGGAGTTGAATGAGATCTGCAATACAACCAATAAAACCAGGGTGCCTTTCCCTAGCCACTGAATCCTGGAGCCTATCTGGGAGGCCAGTCCAGAGGAAGCTATGGATTTAAGTTGGGCTGTAAAATCCTGGTGGGGAACCACTGAATTGGGCCAGGCAGGACACAAACAGACACTGCTGGATGAGAGAATGGCCAGGACAAAGGCCTGGCAGTGGTCAGTGCAGAGTGGTTCAGGAATGAGTCATGGTCACATTTGCCAAGACTTTGGGTGGTGTAGAGGAGAGGCTGCTGGTGGTGGTGGTGGTGGCCTGGGTAGGGTATAGAAGGTGTGGAAAGTTTTGGGGAGGGGGCTTGTTGGAGAATGACCAGGCCAGACAGGACACAGCCAGACCCAACCCACTGCTCTCTAACCTGATCTGAAAAGCTACCCCCTTCCCCGTAGAACTCAACTCTGGGGGAAAGACCCCTCCAAGGGTCGGGGAGGAGGCAACTGGCCAGTACCAGGTGGATGGCAGAGTGAGACTCCAGCAAAGAATCTCCCATGGTTTGAGGACATGAGCCTCTGGATGCCTCTACATGGTCAGCCTCCCTCCTATTGGGGCTTTGCTGCCCCATTTTACAGAGGAAGCAACTAAGGCCCAAGTCACACAGCTGGTGTGTATGGATTCAAATCCAGGTGCTTGGCCCCAGCACCCTGCCAGGGAGACACTCTCTTCCCATCCCACTCTCTTTACTCTGAGAATTGGGGCAGGTTCCCTGGTTGCCATCGGACAGAGCCCAAATGGGACAAAGCGCCCAGGCGACAGGCACCCTACTTGGCAGCTTTGCACCAGCTGTCGGCTTTTTGCGCTGTCTGGGCGGGAGAATCTCCGGGAACTTTCAGACTGAGCAGCGCCACGCTGCGCTGTGCCTATGAGGCTTCAATGCCTGCAGGCAAGGAGCGGCCGCCTCTGCCCAGACCTAAGGAAACCCGGACCGCGTGACTTGGGTTTGCAGTGGCTGATGCGTGGCCTGTGCCCTAGAATTGCCGGTGCTGTTGTTTTGTGTTATGCTGTGCTTTTCTAAAACAGCTTTGAGATATAACGTGCATACAATACAA
The DNA here is from genome assembly GCA_004026745.1 of Myrmecophaga tridactyla. NCBI lineage: Eukaryota > Metazoa > Chordata > Mammalia > Pilosa > Myrmecophagidae > Myrmecophaga > Myrmecophaga tridactyla. Next base: position 19,602 of record PVIY010033274.1, on the reverse strand, counting down.
TTCATCCAATTGAAGTGTACAATTCAGTGTTTTATTTTTGTCGCTACAATTTTCAAGCACTGGGGGAAAAAACACCTTATCGCTTAGCTGTCACCCCCAACCCTCTATTCCCCCCCAATCTCTTAAGCAACCACAAATCCACTTTTTGTTTCTATAGGTTTGCCTATTCTGGACATTTCATACAAATGGAATTATATAATATGTGGTCTTTTTGTATCTGGCTTTTTCCACTTAGCACAATGTTTTCATCCATGTGGTAGTATACTTCAATATTTCATTACTTTTATGACCAGATAATATTTCACTGTATGTGTGCACCACGATTTGTTTATCCATTCATTGTTTGATGGACATTTGTTTTTTTCCTCCTTATGAGCATGAGGGTGTGTTCATTCTCTAGCTAGGAGCCCACCCTATCGTGCAGCCTGGCCGGAAGAGAGGGGACGTTTTCTGGGAGTGGCTGTGTGTCCCCAGCGAACAGGCCACCTTCTGGATGGCTTTTTCCTTCTCTTCAATGAGGAGGTGCCTGCCCCAGGGCGGGCTTGTACGAGACACAGGCTCTGGGGTAATGATTCAGAGCTGCAGGGTTCAGTCAGATTGGTTTGAAATCCTGGCTCTACCATTAACTAGCTGTGTGACCTCAGACTAGCTGCTTAACCCTTCTGTGCCTCAATGTCCTTATCTGTAAAATGGGGATAACATTAGTACCAATCTCCTGAAGCTGTTATGAGGGTAAGTTAACTAGCGCAGGACACTTTATTTATAGCATCTGACACTCAGCACTTGAGGAAAGAAAATTTAAGCTTCTTTTAATAGTATGGGGCCAAATTCTCCACATCCCCAAAGCTGGCCTGGTGGCCTTTCCTGAGGTCCAGGGAAGAACCATTTGGTGATGCAGCCAGGAAGAAACAGCAGCCCAATCAGAAGGATTCCTGGTTCCTCTTATACATGGGCACTTCCTAAGAGGCGGGTCTGGGAGAGAGGAAGGCAAGTCTGTGCTCCTGGAATAGCTGGGACAGCAATGGCCCTGCCTTTGGGGAGGGGGCTGGAGGCCAATGTGGGTGGGGCAGACTGGCTTTCGCTTTATATCCTTTGATATCTTTTCACAATTATCTTGGCTCTGAGGTGGCCCCACACTCCCTGGGCTCTAGACCTCCTTGTGCCTTCTCTGTGGGTTTGGGAGAAGTGATAGGCGCACCCAGGACCTCCCACTGCTTGACGTGTACCCTGGAGAGGTGTGTGGGGGGAGAGGGGTTACCCAGAGATGGGGTTGGAAGAGCGGCTGCCCCAGTAGGGTGGAATTCTCCATCTCCGGACCCTGAAAGAGCACTTCCAAAAGAAAAGGGCAAGGAGCTGTGGGACAGCTTGTGTTAGGTGAACGCTGGGCTTCTTTCAGAATTCTGGGATGTCCAGGCCCCTAGCTAAGGCCCCCTTCAAAGTTGCCATCTAGGGAGCCTGTCCCCTTACCAGGCTAGTAGGCAGTACATCTACTGGGAAGGCTTCTCCTGGTGCGGCTGCACACTCTTTGGAATATTCTTCATCTAACAACTATTTGAAGCCCCTACTGATAGGGTGCCAGGTGTCACTAATTGTGAACCAAACAAATTCAAATCCCTACAGTTATGGAGCTAACGTGGTCATTGAAAATGGCCAACCTCTCCTTGGACAGTCAAACCCCAAGTGGGGTCAAGGCTAGGGACCTTGGGGGTTGATCTTGCCGAGCTGCTCCATTGCTCCATCTGTGGTTCACACGCACACGCCAGCGAGTGATTCTAAGCCAGGATTTGATATCCTGGCTAGAAAAGTGCCTTGAAAATAAGTCTCCTCAAAGAGACTTATTTGCAGTCTCAGTGGTCCTGTAATTGAGTGAAAGGCCGGTAAGGGGACCACATTGCCGCCTTCCGTTTTGTTAGCTTACAGAATAAAACAAAACAAAAAAGAACAAAACAAACAAACAAGCAGATCCACGTTTTGAGTGTGCGCGTGGCTTGTGTATGTAAGTGTGTGTGATATGCAGAAAAAGGAAAACATGCAGCTGAAGGCATAAACTCCAAACAGTATGAACTATTATACAATGATGAGGAGGTGTCTCTCCAGATGCTCGGCCCCACACTCTCCGCTGTCTTGGTCCGGTCCCTTTCGCCTCCGCTAGCATCTCGACATTGGCTCCTGCAGTCCGCCCGGGCGGCTTCACCTGTCGGCGCCCTCCCGGCTTGCAGCCCCGTGTGAAAGTGCCGGTTTCCCCACAGCGTCGCCAGCTTAGTTTGTTACTGAACATTTTGATTTTTGTAGGTCTGATAGCTTTCTAAAATAAACTCATAAATTAAATGAAGGGGAAAAAGAGAAAGAAAGAGTTTTTGAGCCCCAGGACCTTTCGATTCATTCCGAGGTTATGTGCGCGTGGGTTGGGGGACACCGGGCAGTCCCGGCCTGCGCATCTGTTCTCACCCGCACCCGGAGGCCCGAAGCCCTGGCTGCGGCGGGCCGGCGGGCTCAGCGGGAATTAGCGCGCGGGGCCCGGGCCCGGGCCAGGGCCGGGAAGAGGGATCTCAGCGGGGCGAGAGTTCGGGCCGGGATTAGCGAGTTCAAAAGCAGGTCAGGGAGAGCTAAGCAAGGCTACAAGGTCTGCACGAGGTCAAGGTCTTCTTGGGCCCAGCCCGAGACCCCGGGAGCCCGAGGACAGCCGCGGGGGGTTGCGGGCGCGCCGAGGCCGCAGCGCGAAGCCGGGAGTTCCCAGCGCACCGCGGGTCTCGGCTGGGCCCTAGCGAGGGACGCCGCGTCCTTTCGCGGCCGCGGGGCAGGGACGCCGCCAACCCAGGGGCTGGCCACGGGGAACCTAGGGGCGTCGAGGAGACGCAAACACAGTCCCACAAACCGCGACGAACATCGCAACGAAATTTCTGGCCCAGAATGTGTCTTCTCTCTTCTCCCAACCCACCTCTGCGGCCTCCGCTGCGGAACTGAACGTGGACTGAGATGCGATCGGTGCAAAAGTGAAGCACCGCCGACACCCCAGATTCTGTGAGTCCTGAATGGGTCTCGGGGGACAGGCAGGAGGGCAGCTGCGCGCGACCCGAAAGAGCGATGTGCGGGGGAAGCGTGTCCCTGTGTGAGCTCCTGGCTCGAAGCGCTTTGTTTAGGATGATGTTTTCATATTTCACCTGAGTGTTCTCTCTCAATTTAAAAAGAGCTCCGAGATACTCGTTGCGAACAAACTCGGGGGTTCTTTGGGAAGCGCAGTGAAGACAAAACAAGCAACCAAAAATCCAGACGGGCTGCCAGACGCGCGCTCAGCGTCGCTGGGTGGAGGTGGCTCGCCTGGGTCGCCATCTCCTGTGTCCCCACGCCTGGCCATTTCTCCCCCAAGGACCCTCCTCGCCGGTCCCCATAGACGAGGCCGGCGCCGCCAGGAGAAGTGGAGCCCAGATGCTCAGTGGTGCGGGTGCGGTCTCCCCGAAACCCAAGCCCCTCTGGATTGGGTCGGGCTGATTTTCCACGGAGAACCCCTCTGAAGAGTCCCCTCCGCGGGGACCGAGTCGGCAGATCCCTGGGGGAGCTGGTGGTGGGGGTCGCGGTGATGGGGTGGGGGCAGCGAGGGAGAAGACGTCGGGAAGGGAAGGAGCGGTGGGGAGAAGGCGGCCCGGCCGCACCGCGGGGGAAGCGCGGAGACCCCCGCGCCGGGGAGCCGGGGCCGGTGGCCGGAGCTGGGCCGAGGGGCGGGGCCGGAAATGGGGAGGCCGCGCGGCCCCGAACAAAGCGCGCCCCTCCTCCGCCGGGGCGGCCCGCTTTTTCTCTCCTTTCTCCGGAATCTTTCCTTGAAGTCGGCAGCCCAGCAGGTCTTGGTGGGGACGCGTGGGTTGTGAATGAACGGGATAAAGGGACCCGATCGCGGGAGAGACTCCTATCACCCAGGCCCCGGGTGTTGAGCCTCGCGCAGCCGGGTGCCCGCAGCCGGGGCTAAGGCGGTGGGTCCCGGGTGAGGACCCCCTTTCCTGCCCTTTCGTCCAGGTAGACTCGGCGCCTGTGGTTTTCTTTTGAGAGACCATGGAAATACCATTCCCTGTCCTCAGTCTCCACCGTCCGGTCAAGGTGTCAGAAATTCTCCATTAGATATGCATTCCTCTGGCTGAAAATATTTTCTTTCTTTCAATCGTACAAACAATGGTGAGACCCCTCTTAACGCCGCTTCCAACATTTGCACACTGTTCATAAGGTCAAAACGACAGTAATGGAATTGAAAGAAGGAAAAAAAAAATCCTAGTTCGCAAACCTGAATTCATCATCGCCTTTCCTCTGCGCTCTGCCTCTTTTCCACGCATGTTTGTAGCATTTCAGACACGACGAGCATGCAGTTTTGTATTCAGCCTTTTCCACCTGATATCACCTAAACGCTTGCCATGTGTTATGCATACATTTTTCAGTGGTCGAGTAATAGTCTATGATATTACGTGTACTTAACCTTTCAATTGATAGACATTCCCGCGTGTTCAGTTTTACAGCATTAAAATAATGCTCAAACCAAAATCTTCACACAAGTGTTTTTCTCTCTTGCGAATGATCATTTCTTTCTGATCTTTACTGAGTCAATAGGATAGGGACGTTTCCATTGCTTTTAATATATTGACAAACTGCTTTTCAAAAGCAGTTTTTTCCGATCACTTTATTTTCCGATCACTTCTGGGCCAGGGGCGGTGCTGGCGGTCAGGGGTTTCCAGAGGTAAAGGATCAGCAACGGCCTTAAAACTCTTTCCCCGCCACCCCGAACCTCCGCGGAGGCAGGCTCCGGGGAGCAGCAACCACAAGTGGAGAGCTCCTAGGTAGAGGGGAACCTGGGGGGAAGGCGGAGCAAGGGGTGGCGATTCCTTCTCGTGCATGGAGAAAGTCACGCAAGGCTTCACCGTGGAGATGGCACCGAAGACGTCCTCAGGCAGGGGCTCGTCAGGTCGAACACGGAGAAGGGGACACTGCGAGGTGTGAGGACTTGGTGGGGTTCGGAGAGGTAGAGGAGCGACCTTCGCTTTGTGGGGGTGGGCAAGTGGGGGGCAGGTGAAACTCTCACCATCCTGCCCAAGAGGGTCGGAAACCAGTAACGGCACCGTTGGGATCATCATTATTTTAAGTGGTTGCTATGTCAACAGGGGCGTAAGCGCACCTCATTGTTTCCAGTTGTGTTTTGTTGAAAGCTAGCTTACATTTCCTTATTCAAAATACTCATTGTCCTTTAAGAAACAGTTTCCGTGGTCTCTTGACCACAGTAATATATATAATATTTATATTTAATATAATTTTAGACTTTTAAGATGATAAAAGCAATACGTACATTATTTGGCTTTTTTCCCATGAGAATGTATTTATGCATCGTATATGATTAATTAAAAATGTAAGTTAGCACAAGCATTGTAAAATAATCACACTGCAGTGTAAGTTTGAATCCGTCTCCTTAGACCTTCTTCCAGGAGTAGCATGGCTGAAAGTGATAAGATAGCATGAGAAAACTATTTATATATTCATAGATCATTATTCATAGATTCATACTAGACCCGCTACAGAGCAACTGGCTATTTTTTTTTTAACAAAACAAACTTAATATGGTCTTCTTTCATATTAGTGGATGTAGCTCTATCTCCTTTTTAATACCTGCCTTGACAACATCGTATGAATGCTTCACCATTTTTCTCTGAAATGTTCAGCTACATAAATAATACATCAATGCATTTTATATCATAAAACAATTAAGATGCCAAAATATGAGATGAAAGATGCAGCCCCTCTTCACTCTTGCCCCCACACCTACCCCACTCCATACTTCAGAGGTATGAGGTGAGAAATTTGGGATTTGTTTCTCCTGCCACCCCCTACACAGCCTTTTAAAAAAACATTTATTGTGAGAATAATTAACATTGCTGAATGGTGTGTGCCTGTGGTGGAAAGGGGAAGTTTAGAGTTATGTATGTTACCAGAAAGAAAATTGGAGATTAAATCATTGGAACGTATAACATAGTGTATCTTGTGTGGATAATGTTGTGATTAACAGTACAAATATTAAAAAGTTCCTTCATGAACTAGAACAAATGTATGACACTATTACAAGGAGTTAATAATAGAGGAGTATATGGAAAAACTGTACCTATTGCAAATTCTTGACTATAGGTGACAGTTATATTTTAATACTCTTTAATCTACAGTAACAAATGTACTACAACAATACTATGGATCACTAATGGAGGGATAAGTGGTATGGGAGGATTTTGGTTTCCTTTTTAATTTTTATTTCTTTACTGGACTAATGAAAATGTTTTAAAACTGATCTTGGGATTGTATGCAAAACTATGTGATGATACTGTGAGCCAGTGATTGTACACTTCAGATGGTTTATATGATATGTGAATATATCTCAATAAAACTGCATTAAACAAAGTTTAAAATGCATTTATCATTTTTATTCTCTTCAACCTACACACTCTCATTCATCTCCCCCTTCCTATAAGCAATCGTTTGGTTGTGTGTGCTGTGTTTCTCTTTGTTGTTGTTATATATTCTCACGAAATGGGCATCGTTTAGCACCCATGTGTATGGTCCATGTCCATGGGGCTGAGTTGTATCTCTCTCTCTCAACATTATTTAAAAAACTTTATAAACAATTTCAAATTCATGCAAGGTTGTAAGAATAGTGGAAAGAACTCCAGTATATTCATCTTTTGGTTGCATTTGTTTTATCATTCTCTGTCTCCTTGTATTATAAAATTATTGTTATTGAAGCTCTTGAGAATAAGTTGTAGATACCATGCTCCTTTGCCCCTAAATTTCAGTGTGCATTTCCTAAGGAAGACCTCTCCCTACATGACCACAGCGCAGTGGCCCAAATCAGGAAATTTAACACTGATACAATGTTATTATATAATCGTCAGAGCTTATTCAAATTTTCCCAATTGTCCCATTTTTTTTTTTCTGGTCCAGGATCTAATCCAACATCATTTATTGCATTTAGTTTTTAAATTCTTATTAATCTCCTTTAAGCTGGAATATTTTCTCAATTTTCTTTTCTTTTTGTCTTTTGTAAGAGATGTTTTTGAAGAGTGCATGATATTTTGTATGCATTGTAGTTTCTTTTTAAATTTTAAACAACCTTAAACTTACAGAAAACTTGTCAAGAACAGTACAAAGAGCCTTCCCCCTCCCCCACCCACTTGGGTATACATTGCTGACACAATTTTTTATTTCCAACAAATAAGCACATTTCCCCTCGTAACCACAACACAATAATCAAATTCAGAATGTTAACGCTGATGCATTATCACCATCTGCTCCCAGACTGCATTAAGTTTTGCCAATTGTTCTAACAATGTTCCTTGTAGCAAAAGGATCCAGTCAAGGATTACGTGTTACATTTAGCCGTCATGTTTCTTCTGTCTTTCATCTGTAAGTCTTCAGTCTTTTCTTGACTTTCATGGCCTTGACACTTGAAAATTACAGGCCAGTTATTATGTAGAATGCCTGTTTGTCTGTTTCTTTTCGACAATTTCGTTTATGCATGCTTGGCAGGAATATTATAGAAGTGCTGCTGAGCTCTTTTTGTATCCTACAGGGTAGGGCATGATTTTGATTTATCCCATCACTTGTGATGTTAACTTTGATCCCTTGAATAAGATGGTATCTGCCAAGTTTTTTCCTGTAAAATTCTTTTTTTTCTTTTGTTATAAGTATCTTGCAAGGAGGAGCTTTGAGACTATGTATTTTTCCTGCTCCTCATCAAACTGTTTATATATTGTTTGTATCAATATGGACTCATGGATTCATATTGCATTCAATGGGTTATAATTTGTTAGTATTATTACCTATTTTGATTTGCATTTTTTCCCAAATGTAGCCAGTGAGAGTTTCTTCAAGCCAGCATCTGTATTTTTTTGGTGGGGTAACAGTTTTATTGAGATATAATTCATATATCATACAATTCATGTGTTTGAATTGTAGGATTCAGTGATGTTCAGTGTATTCATAGAGTTGTGCAACCATTACCACAATGAATTTAAGAGCAATTTCACCACCTGATAAGGAAACCTGCAACTTTTAGCTACCACTCCTCCCCCAACTCCCCCATACCTCTCAGCCCAAGGCAGCTATTAATCTACTTTTTGTCTCTGTAGATTTGTTTATTCTGGATATTTCATATAAATGGAATTATATAATATGTGGTCCATTTTGTCTGGCTTTTTGCACTTAGATTGATGCTTTCAAGGTGCATCTATGTTGTTGCATGTATCATTAATCCGTTCCTTTTATGGCTACATACTATTTCATTGTATGTTTACTTTCTGTTTATGTAGTCATCACTTGATGGACAGCTGGGTGTTCCCACTCTTTGTCTATTATAATGCTGTTATAAACATTCTTGTGCAAGCTTTTGTGAGGGGCTAGGTTTTCATTTCTCTAGGAGTGAAATTAATTGCTGGCTCATATGGTAACTCTCGGTTTGACATTTTGAGGAACAGTCAGACTGTTTTCAAAAGCATTGCACCATTTTATATCCCAACCAGCAGTATATGAGGGTTTCAGTTTCTCCACATCCTCACTAAGAAGATACTTGCTAACACATGCTCTTTGACTAAAGCCATGCTAGCGGATGTAAAGGGGTATCTCACAGTGCTTTTGATTTTCATTTCCCTAATGACTAATGATGCTGAGCATCTCTTCATGCTCTTATTGGCCATTTGTTTATCTCCTTTGGAGAAATGTCTATTCAGAACCTTTGTTCATTTTTTAAAAATTAGTTTGTCTTTAAATTATTCACTTGTAAAAATTCTTCTTATGATCTAAATATGTGTCTCTTATCAGACAGAGGATTTGTAAATATTTTCTCCCATTTTACAGTTATCTTTTTATTTTTTTGGAAGTGTCCTTTGAAGTACAAATGGATTTATTTTTGATGAAGTCCGATTTATCAATTTTTTGTTGTTGTTGTGCTTTTGGTGTTATAGCGAAGAACCATTGATAAATTCAAGGTGACAAAAATTTATGCCTATGTTTTCCTCTTGTAATTTAACTCTTACTTTTAAGTATTTGATCCATTTTTAATTAATTTTTGGAAATGGCATGAGGAAAGGGCCCACTTTTATTATTTTGCATGTGGATATCCATTGTCCTAGCACCATTTTTTAAAAGACTATTATTTACCCATCGGATTATTTTGGCACCTTTCTCTAAATTCCTGTATCCTTTTTACATGTCCACATCATTCTTTGAGCATTTCCTTACTTTCTGGCATGCTTCAGTTTCACTGTTTACTTTCTACGCACTGGCCCTTGAATCAGCCATTTTTCAAAGGAATCCTGGTTTCTTATAGTGGATACTATTATTTAGAAGATAAGACCTGGGTCCTAGCTATGGTCCCTGCTGTTAAGGGTCACTACTACAAGACCCTCTGCCACAAGCCAGAGCTAGGGAATACATGTAAATACCTGTTCACATGTTTACATTTATTTTTATTAAAATCCCCAAGTTTCACAAACAATAGCTCCAATTGCAATCCAACACTCCTGAGCGCTTTCTATATTAGTTTTTTTCATATGTTTTTCTTCTTTTCTATATTTGTAACTCCTTTCTCTGACAGTGAGAAACCTGACTCCCATTATCTTCCATATATTTATTTATTTGATCAACCCCTCTGGCATACCCAGTTTCCCATTGCTACCTTGCCTCTCCTCATCTCACTGGGGCTTGGACACCAGCGAGAACCAACCTGTGGATGCCTTCTCTCTTGGGTTCCAACACCTGTTCCAAAATCACACCTGGGTTCCAACACCTACTCCCAGGTGTGTGCGTGCGCACACACACAACATAGACATTCTCACACACACTCACAATCACACACACACACTCTCTCCCTTGTGTGGACACCTGCCTGCCTTGCCTGGTCCCACCTAACAGCTTTGGGTTGAATTTTTCAGGATGGGCGGAGAAGAACAGCATTATGTTTTACAGCTCCATCCCTACTGCTCTGTTGCTTTGGACTGGTATACGACACCCCAGGGTGTGCCACCACCTCATTTTACTTGTCTGCTCTTCTAGCAAAATATATCCAGTGGCTCCAACTCCCCTGCCAACTCAAGTAATGCAGCAAGGAACATCCTAGTACAGGTTTCCTTAAGCACCTATTGGAAAATATCGTTGGGATCTAGAACCAGGAGTAGGATTTCTGGGCCATGCAGTATATGAAAATACCTAATGGCTTAAACTTTGCCAGCTCATTGTCCAGAATGGCTGCTCCAGGCCTCACTCACCAGCCCGGCATACGGGCTTCTGGATCCTCACACAAACCCCCTGCCCTCAACTTGATATTTTCCTGCTCTCTATTTTTTTCCAGTTTACCAGGCATAAAGAGACATTTTTTTGTTTAATTTTCATTTATCTGATTATTAATGATCACAGGCATCTCCACGATTGCTTGTTGGCCTTTTGACTTTCCCAGTTTTCTTTCTATGCATTTAGCTACTGGTATGTCCTCCATTTTCTTAAAACCTAAGTGAGATCTCACCATTCATGTTGCTCTTTGAAGTCTCCATTCACTAAAATATCTGGAAATTCTTTTTATCAGCTGCATGGAGGTCCTCAGCAGGGACGTCCCAGGAAATATGAAGACATTTCCCTATTAATGGATATCTGGGCCCTTTAAATATCTTTACCAGCACAGCAAATATTTCTCTCCGTAGACACACATCTTTACACTTGGGCCAGAATTTCTTCATATACATTTCTCGAAGTATCGTCTTTAAGTTCAGAATGCACATTTGAAGATGATGTATCTAATGAGTTGTAACAGGATCCTCCAGCCTGTGGTGGAGCCAGGGACTCAGTCAGGGACAGGAGTAGAAAAGAAAGGACGCGTCACTGAGAAGTGTTCCTGATTTGAGAAGTGGGAAGAGGCTTGGGCGCTGGCGCTGGTGGTGAGGACAGCCCCAGCAGACAGAGTTCAGTACACAGAGTAGGGCCAGGATGTGCCAGGCCAAGCGGGGGCCACCAGCTTCCTGAAACTGCCCTGAAAGACTCCATTAGATCTAGAGTCAGAGGCTCTGGAGGGGGCTACAGGAGTTGGGGGTAGTTGTGGTCCTGCTCCTGGGCCATCAGGGAGAATATAGAGTCCAGGGCTCTGTGGCCTCAGGCCAGCTACAGCAAACCCTCCAGAGGGTCCCCAGGACCTCTCTCTCTCCATCCATCTGCTCCCAAAGCTAGAAAGAGATGGTGTTCCCTCTTCCCGCTTTGGGAATTCTCAGCCTCAGTTACAGACACAGTACAGACAGACAGACAGAGCCCTAGACACAGCACGTGGACAGCCAGGCCCAGTCCAGCACTTTCAGGCAGGCCAAATGTCCAAGCTGGGTTTGATGAATCACTGGGGTGGGGGAGGGGCTGCCCCATGTGAGGGGCGCCTGGGACTCCTGTGTTTGGGGTCTGAAGGGACTGGTACAGGAGAGGAGGGGCTGCTTTGGGACAGCCTCTGAGGCCTGAGCCAGGTACTCTGCAGGGTCCAGCAGGGAACCCCAGCATGGGCTGACTGAGCATTTACTTTTTATCAGGGCTAGTGTGGGCTGCTTTGAAAGGAGGAGAGAGACGCGTAGACTGGCTCACAACGCAACAAGAAGCATGATAAGGGACAGCACTTTCTTAGAACTTGTTTGCTGTATGCTTATGAGCCTCACGATGACCCGCTGAGGTGGGCGCTATTAACTCCATTTAACAGATGGGGAAACCGAGGCTCAGATAGAGTTAGAAAACGTGACCAAAGCCACACGGCTAACCGGGAGACTGGAAAGCATGTTTCTGTTTCACCGCAGAGCTTATTTCCTCCATCACTGAAGCGGCGATCGGTTCCTCAGCTGTACCTACCGACTGCGGGGATGGGGGCACCTATCTGCTCAGTTCGGGGTGCCGGGAACCCCGGGGCGTGCGCCAGGCATGCGCACTGGAGCCACACCGCTGTGGTTCGGATAAGTCTTCGCTGAGGCTCGGTCCCTTTCCGATCCCGGGCTGCCGACGCCTCCAGGGAGGCGGGCTCGTGCTGCCCCCTGCTGGTCACGAGCCAGTAGCGTCCAGCGTCGGCTTGTCTGCGCACGCGCTCTGGGCGCTGCGCGCCGGCACTGTATCCCTGAGCGGGTGGGGGTGGGAATAGGGCAGGTGGGGGTGAGGGTGTGAGAGAATGTTTCAAATAGAGGACAGTCCCGAGAAGCTGGTCGCCGGCCTCATCTGGTTACAGCTGTCCCCGCCTGGTGCTGGGGTCCCTGGTCTCCCCGGGATGGGAGAGGGGTTGGGGAGGGGGCGGGACAGAGGGACTTAGGACCGGGGAACCCAGAGATCTGCGGCCGGGGGCCCCAGGGACGTCATCCATTCGTTTCTGGTATACTTTGTGAGGGCTAGGGGTGCACGGATGAGGACAACATCCACCGGGAGCGCTCGTGGCCCCTACCCAGGCTGCCTCTGGGGCCAGATAGCCAACCACTCAGCTGGCATCATCATCCCCTTCCTCTTAGTGCCTAGAGGCCATTCTGAGACAGGGCGATGCTGCAAGGATGGCTGTGCGTTTAAAGCCTGAGACTGGTACCAGGAGGTCAGGGGTCACCTAGAAGCTGCACCTGAGCAGGGCTCTGTAGGGCATAGGGGTCCAGCAGGCGAGCTTTTCCTGAGCTGTGCTCTGTGGCAGGCGGCACCTGTCTCTCTCCCCACCCCCCTACCTTACTTCTTGGTAGGCTGAGGGAAATTGGGCCCTTCCAGACCATAGGGTACTATTTCTTCTTTACTGGGTGAGCCATCTGAAGAGGACAATCATTACTTTTAACCAAACAGATAAAACACGACAGCAGGAATAGGACCTACGTCAGGGGAAGGTGGGTCTTCCTAAAGCTGAGGAGGCCTGCAGGCCTCTCCCACACCCCGCTTTGGGTGCAGGAAGGACGTCCTTTAGCTGAGCCCTGTTCTCAGCAAACAGTCGCAGAGGGGATGTTGGTGGCCGCTGCTCTCATCCTTAAGTCTGGCTACTTTGGACTGTTGGTTTCTAAGGCTTAGTTTTGTTATATCTGCATGACTGGGAAAAGGCCCTCAGCCATCAGTTCGCGGGTTTCTCTGAGCCTGGGATCCTGGGAATAACACTAACTGCCCCACAGGATTGTCATGAGAGCAAATGCGTTAATGCAGGTAAAACCATTAGGACCGTCCCCTGTGGACACTGAGTGTTTACAATATGTTCTTGTTCTTGTTGTGTGCCAGAGACCAGGAGGCGAGCACAACCCAGAGCCTGCTCGCAAGGAAGTGATAAAGTATGGCATTGCCAGGGCTGTGCTGGGATGGCCCGGGGAGCTGGGAGAGCCCCAAGGGTCACCTCATGTGATCTGGGTTCAGGGATGTCTTCCCAGAGGAATCCATCTCTAACCTGAGACTTGAAGGAGTCAGAGAGGTGGAGGAGGTGAGGTTAGGGTTGGGAAAGGGAAAGAGGCACTTGCAGCAGAGGGCTTGGCATCTTGGGAAGCCTGGGGGATTTGAGCAATGTGAGCACGTTGGAGCATGCAGAAAGGAGGTACACAGTAGGTGAGACGTTATTAGAGGTTAAGCCAGAGGGAAAGGCAGGGGCAGTTTACAAAGGACCTAGTGTACCTGGCTAAGGAGCCAAAACTTTCCCCAAGGGCATTATGAGTGTGCATCCATGTATGCGTGTGTGTTGGGGGGGGCAAGATCAAAGGTTGTGAGGTAAGTAGCAGGATCAGATCTGTGCTGTAGAACAATTTATCTGACTGCTGTGTGGGGAATGGATAGAAGGCAAAGCCTGGAGACCTGGACCAGATGCCATTGTCCAAGAAATGATGGTGGCCTGACCATGGGGATGGAGAGGTGTGGGTGGAGCCAAGAGATGCCAAGCAGATAGAATCAGTTCAATTGCTGGGGGCAGTGGAGGAGTCAAGGATGATACTTGAGTTTCTGGCGTAGGTGACCTGGAACACAGGATCAGAGTCAGACTTGGTGGCCATGATGGGGATGGGGCCTCTGGAGGACAGATATTGGGTTCAGGTTTGGATATATTGCTTTTGAAAAGTCCTTATGATGTTCAAGTGATGAAGGCCAATTGGTAGCTGGATTCATGAGTCTGGTTGACTGACTTCAGATTTAAATAGAATCTGCTAGTATGGTGGGAAGGAAGGAGATTACACAGGAAGAATGTGAGTGGAGAGAGGGGAAGAGGGTCAAGAATGGACCTAAAAGGAAGATCAACATTTTGGACACATGCTGAAAAGAGGAGCTGGTAAAGGCTTTTGAGTAGGAGCCACCAGGAAAATGGAAGGAAAACGAGGAGTATGCGGGACCACACAAATCCAAGGGCATAGGGAGTTTCAGTGTTCAAAGGTATGGGAGTGGGAAGGAATGCTGTAAAGAGGTAAAAAAGAGAAAAGTGCCTGAAGAATTTGGAAACAAGAAGCTCATTTCACTGCGACCTTGGCAAGAACAGCTTTGGTGGAGTCGGGGATACAGGGAACCCCACTGCCACCTGACTCCTCTTTGTAGGGATCTCCTCATAAGAGGGTGACCCTGGCATTTCTAGGGGTTCCAGACCCTCAGGGCTGAGCCTCTCGGGGCGTGGTGTGTTTAACAGTCACCAACTGGTAGAAGCACGGCCGCTTCTCCTTGAGCCTGGTCCCCAGTACCAAGCCTGTCTGCCTCCCACGAGGCCTCCACTTGTCCTCCTGTGTCCAAAGAATCTGGCCCCTTTATACATTTACTGAAGTCTCGTGGGTCCTGACCTTGGGGTGAGGAGTCGGGATGAAGTTTCTTGATGATCAGTTGTCTTAGTTTGCTGGGGCTGCTGTAACAAAGTACCACAGACTGGATGGATTAAAACAACAGCAATGTACTGTCTCATATTTTGGGAGGCAGAAGTATGAAAGCAAGGTGCTGGCAAGGACACGCTTACTCTGAGGTCTGCAGGGCTGGTGGTGGCTGGCAAGCTGTGGCACGACTTAGTCTCTTCTCTGTTCTGTGACTGTCTTCTCTCTGTCTCCTGCTGACTGTGTCCAAATTCCCTGTGCTTATAAAGACATCAGCCATGTGGATTGAGGGCGCATCCTAATTCAGCTTGGCCTCACCTTAATTAACATCCTCAAAGACCCTGAGTCAAATGGGGTCATGGAACAAGGGGTTAGGATTTGAATATATCGTTTTTTGGGATACAGTTTGATCCAGAACACTACTTCACATTTATTGAGGGGAACTGGGGGTGGTGTACCGTGGGGCCCAGAATCTGATCATAACCATCACCCAAGCCCTACGCATTTCCTAGGGAGACGAGATTCATACACAAGGTAAAAACACAACCGGAGGCAGCAGAAGGACCTTTTGTGTCCAGCTAAAGGTAATGGCGCCATCTAGGGGTCACTGAGGGACAGCATGGAGCATAATAGTAATAACCACAAAGGGAGTTGGCCCCAGTGGCGGAGCCTTCAGGAATTGGATTCTGTGCTCCTCCTGCTGATTAACGAGAGAAGTGAACCCTACAGTGACGTGAACTTTGTTTCATGGCCAGATGTTTGAAAGCAACATGAGAGATGGATGGAATAATTTGTGAGCCTGGGTGTAAATGAGGGAGGGGGAAGATCAGGTTTTGGATGTCTGAGTCCTACAAAAGCAGTGCTAAAGGAACTTCATATAAGAATTCCCTTCCAGAATATGACAGAAGTGGTCACCATACTTGTGTGGGGACAGGTAGCCGATCACAGCTGGGGACAAGTTTAGGGTTGGATGCAATAAAAATGCAGCATGGAAAGTCAAGACCCTGTGCTTTGGTTATCTAATGAGACCCAACACTCACTCACAAACTGCCAGGTGCTTTCTGAAACATTCTGAGACATATGTTAACTCATTAGCCCTCACAACAACCTGTGCGGTAGGCACTACCTAGTTCTCCATTTTATATATGAGGAAATTGAGGCCCACAGAGGTTAGGCAACTTGCCCCAAACCATACAGCTTTTGCCCAACATAAGACAAGCTTGGTGGGTCAAAGACTCGCCAGAACTTCCTGTGGGATTGACTGAGGCTTTGTTGGGCCTGTATCACAGTTTAGTTTCTCTCGCTGCCTAATTCTGCTTCTCCCCCTCCCTTCTACAGATCTTGGTCCTCCATAAATATCCTGCACACCAAACTCTGTCTCGGTGTCTGTTTTCAGAAGACCCAGTATGAGAAGCTAACAAACCTATGGCCATTAAAAACCTCACATTTTTCCCAGGAGCATGAGGTGCTTGAAATAGAATGGAAGCAATCTCAACTTCTAAATCAGTGGAATCATCGTCTTCCCTCGCAGAAAGATTTCTCCTTTGTATACCCAAGTCATCCGATCCAGAGCTTAAAAAAACAATGTATAACCCTTGAGGATGAGTCATTGCATGTCAACATGAGAGATACTACCTCATTTACACTCTTTGGTTCTGAGACCCATGAGTTTTTTTGGGAAGAAACAGCCCTAAGGTAAAGCATACGCTGCACAGTACAGAACAGCTCCCTGGTATTTCATAGTCTTCTCTCCCAGCTGCTACCATAAATAACTCTTCTATCGACCAGTCCACTGTTCTGTAGGGCAGGTTTTTGGGTGATGAAGTATATGAAAAGCCCAGTGAGTCTTATAATCATAAACTTTCTTCTTTCCTTCTAAAGCAAGTTCTTTAGAAAAAAGGCTGTGTTGTATGGGATGCCATGACTTTCAATAACTGAATCTGGAAGGTATTGCTGACAATAGCATGGCAAGCAAGGAAACCAAATCCAAATCCCAAATAAGTTTTTATGGCAATGAGGACAAGACATTGCCTCCTCCATGATGGCAGTCAACTGTCATCAGATGGCACTTTGATCCACCCAGGAAATGGTATTATTTTGAGGGCTCAGAGTAGCCACTGTGTTGTTGTTTGGGCAGCCCACGAGGGGAACCTTAGAGAGAACTAGTTCATCCTGATGAACCATGCAGAGCTGTCACTTTGAGCATGACCCCACTGAGCAATTGCTGAAGAGGCTGGACAAAGGGGCTCACACCTACACAGGGGTCACCTGGTCCACTTGATTACTGAGAGCCCTCGCTGAAGAGTGGTGGCCCTTTAGTGATTTTTACACTCAAGGCTAGTTCACTGCCTTACTCTCGATGGAAAAAGCATTCAATGTGGTCAATATGCTACTAGGTAGGTGGATGGCTGTATTCTGGCTGGAGGTGTATAGAAATATGGTTATCATTATTAATAATGCTAATAACATTTGAGTGCTTATAATGTACTTGTGCTTTATTTGTATTAACTCATTGAATCCCTATTAAAACCCTGTAAAGTTTTTAAGGTAGATAGCTATTACCATACCCATTTTACAGATGAGGCAGTCGTAGCACAGAGAATAAGTAATTTGCCAAGGGTTCTGCATTGAAATGGCTAACCCAGATTTGAACCCAGTTGGTTTGGCTCCAGAGCCCTCGTTCTTAAACACCATGCTGGGTGTGCCATCTCCATATTCTAGTCTCCCCGACCTTCCTTCTTTCTTCCAGTGTGCCACACTTCCTTAGGGTCCTGCTTTTGCAGGAAAGCTTTTTCTTTTGCTATGAAAGTTTACTCCCTCAGTCCCTGAAATGACACTTTCCCAGGAAGACTTCTCTGATCCCTGCAGACCCAATCAGCTTCTCTTTTACACAATCCAATTGCTCCATATCACTGATCACAACATGTTTTGTACTTATTTGTGTTTTATTTATTGTAAGCTCCTCTCTGTCTGCTCACCAACAATGCAGGGCCTGGAAGGCATGTAATAAACAGGTACAGAATAAATTTCTTTGTTGAGATTTTCTGTATGTATTCTTGATTCTCTGTCAATGTGTGTGTATTTATTTTCTTTTTTGGTTCATTTTTTCATCTTCTTTTGGTTGTTTTAAAATTTATTTAATTTATTTATTTTTATTTTTTGCATGGGCATCTCCGGGAATTGAACCCGGGTCTCCAGCATGGCAGGTGAGAATTCTGCCACCGAGCCACCATTGCACCACCAAATTTCTCATTTTCTTTTTTTTATTTTGGCATGTGCAGGCTCCCAGAATTGAACCCGGGTTTCCCGAATTGCAGGTGAGAATTTTACCACTGTTCTACCCTTGCACTGCCCTGTGTGTGTGCATTTAAAAAATAACCGTACTTTTTTTTAAACAGCAGTTATCTTTGTTACAATTGATGAAAGATTATTAAAATCATGCTGTTATCAAATGTTCTAAGAAATGATCATGATGATGAATCTGCAACTACGTCATGATATTGTGAATTACTGATTATATATGTAGAACAGAATGATCATATGTTGAGAATGTTTGTGTTTGCTGTTATATTTTTTAAAAATGAAAAACTAATAAAAAATTAAAGCTGAAAGAAAAATCATGCTATTATCTATCATCCATAATTTACCTTAGGTGTATTTTTTCCCATGTACCACCCTATTATTAACACCTTGTATTAGTATTGTTCATTTGTTATAATTTATGAAAGGACCTTCTTACACTTGTACTATTAACTATGTGAATGTGCTTTGTGTTCTATGGGTGTGACTGGTGGGCTGATTTCCTCCTTTTAAGGCCCTTTGTGCACACCCACTCACAGCCCTAGAGCAGTCAAGCTGAGTCTTGAGATTAGTTTTAATTTTGGCCACAAGATGGCTCCCTCCTCTTTTCTCTTTCTGGGCAAGGTCTTGAACCCTGGATGAGCTCGGCCAGAAGTTTTCACTCAACATCTGTATTGACTGAGTAAATCTTGTCTTGAGCCACCGAGCTAGATGCTTCTGCATAAACTATCTCACTTCTCTTGAACTGCAGGTGGTAGGGGCGCCCCCAGATCTTCAACCCAACCTGGCAGAGCCCGGATGGCTCCGCGGGGCTCATGTCTTCCCCTTAGATCAGTGGTTTGCAACCCTAATGTGTGCAGGGCTCACCTGGAGAGGTACTAAGAATACTGATGCCCTATCTCCACCCCACAGTGAGGAAATCACAACCTGTGGAGGTGGGACACTGTACTTTCACAAATGTGCTGCTAGGTTTGAGAACCACAACACTGGGAAGGGAACTCAGGCGAGGGCAAGTGGAGTGTGTCATTTGCTGGGCTGAACATTTGAGAGTCAGATATATTGTGAGAATCAGATTATTTAGAAGTATATAACCCTGCAGTCCCTGTACTGTGCATTAAAAAAAGAGAAGTTTGGGAAAATGCAATTATGTTCTACATGATTTTAAGCTACATTTTTTTTTTATTTGTTTGTCTCATTTAGGCTTAATGAGAGATGCACTTCATTTTTCTTTTCTGCAAGACTTCAGCTGGTTGCCAAGGATTAACCAGACAACTGCAGTCTCCAGCAGGGCAGGGACCATGGCTGTTTTATTCACAGCTCACACCTCACATCTAGCCTGGAGCAGTGGGCGCTTGGTACATTTTGTTGGGTGAGTAAATGAATGCCTAAATGAATGAATGAGAGGCAGTACCACCAGCCATCCCCATGGGGATGTTTCCAATAGCTGTGGCGGAAGGTACTCATTCTAAGGACCCTGGATCCAAACAGCAGCTACAAGAAC
>PVIY010033273.1:0-18328 GCA_004026745.1 Myrmecophaga tridactyla | reverse complement strand
AAGACATAAGCAGAATGGATTAAAAGAAAAGGCAGAATGGATTTAAAAACAGGACCCATCTATATGCTGTCTACAGGAAACACATCTTAGACCCAAGGATAAACATAGGTTGAAAGTGAAAGGTTGGGAAAAAGATATTTCATGCAAATAACAATCAGGAAAAAGCAGGAGTAGCTATACTAATATCCAACAAATTAGACTTCAAATGTAAAACAGTTAAAAGAGACAAAGAAGGACACTATGTATTAATGAAAGGAACAATTCAACAAGAAGACATAACAATCATAAATATTTATGCACCGAGGCAGAATGCTCCAAAATACATGAGGCAAACACTGAAAACACAAAAAGAGAAATAGATATATCTACCATAATAGTTGGAGACTTCAATTCCAGACTCTCATCAATGGACAGAACATCTAGACAGAGGATCAATAAACAGAGAACTTGAAATAATACAATAAATGAGCTAGACTTAACAGACATTTTTAGAACATTACACCCTATAACAGCAGGATACACCTTTTTCTCAAGTGCTTATGGATCATTTTCAAGGATAGAGCATATGCTGGGTCACAAAACAAATCTCAATAAATTTTAAAAGATTGAAATCATACAAAACATATTCTCAGATCAAAGAGGAATGAAGTTGTAAATCAATAATAAGCAGAGTGCCAGAAAATTCACAAATATGTGGAGACTCAACAACACACTCTTAAACAACCAGTGGGTCAAGGAAGAAATTACAAGAGAAATCAGTAAATATCTCTAGGCAAATGAAAATGAAAACACAACATATCAAAACTTATGGGATGCAGCGAAGGCAGTGCTAAGAGGGAAATTTATTGCCCTAAAAGCCTATATCAAAAAAAAGAAAAGGCAAAATTGAGGAATTAACTGTCTACTTGAAAGAAGTAGAGAAAGAACAGCAAACCAACTGCAAGCAAACAAAAGGAAAGAAATAATGAAGATTAGAGCAGAAATAAATGAAATTGAGAACATGAAAACAAATGAGAAAATCAACAAAACCAGAAGCTGGTTCTATGAGAAAATCAGTAAGATTTAAGGACCCTTAGCAAGATTAACAAAAAGAAGAAGAGAGAGGACACAAATAAATAAGATCAGAAATGGAAGAGGAGACATAACCACTGACCCCACAGAAATAAAGGAGGTAATAACAGGATACTATGAACAACTTTATGCTAATAAATACAACAATGTAGATGAAATGGACAACTTTCTAGAAAAGCATGAACAACCAACTTTGACTCGAGATGAAATAGATGACCTCAACAAACCAATCACAAGTAAAGAAACTGAATCAGTCATTAAGAAGCTCCCCAAAAAGAACAGTCCAGGAGTAGATGGCTTCACATGTGCATTCTACCAAACATTCTAGAAAGAATTAGTACCAATCCTGTTCAAATTCTTCAAAAAAATTGAAGAAGAGGGAAAGCTACCTAACTCATTCTACGAAGTCAACATCACTCTCATACCAAAGCCAGACAAAGATATTACAAAAAAAGAAAACTACAGACTAATCTCTCTAATGAATACAGATGCAAAAATCCTCAATAAAATTCTAGCAAATCAAATCCAGCAGCACATTAAAAGAATTATACACCATGACCAGGTAGGATTCATCCCAGGTATGTAAGGATGGTTCAACATAAGAAAATCAATTAAGGCAATACACCATATCAACAAATCAAAGCAGAAAAACTACATGATCATCTTGATTGATGCAGAAAAGGCACTTAACAAAATTCAACATCCTTTCCTGTTGAAAACACTTCAAAGGATAGGAATAGAAGGGAACTTCCTCAAAATGATAAAGGGAATATATGAAAAACCCACAGCTAACATCATCCTCAATGGGGAAAACTGAAAACTTTCCCCTTAAGATCAGGAACAAGACAAGGATGTCCACTATCACCACTGTTATTCAACATTGTGTTGGAAGTTCTAACCACAGCAATTAAGCAAGAAAAAGAAATATAAGGCATCAAAATCGGAAAGGAAGAAGTGAAACTCTCACTGTTTGCAGATGATAAGATACTATATGTCGAAAACCCCATAGAATCCACAGCAAAACTACTAGAGCTAATAAATGAGTACAGCAAAGTGGCAGGCTACAAGATCAACACTCAAAAATCTGTAGTATTTCTATACACTAGTAATGAACAACCTGAGGCAGAAATCAAGAAAATAATTCCATTTGCAATTGCAACCAAAACAATAAAATATTTAGGAATAAATTTAACTAAAAAGACAAAAGACCCTAGAGAATTGGATATCCAAATGCAAAAGAATGAAAAAGGACCCATATCTCACACCCTATATAAAAATTAACTCAAAATAGATCAAAGACCTAAATATTAGATCTAAGACCATAAAACTGTTAGAAGACAATGTAGGGAAATATCTCATAAATTTTATACTAGGAGGTGGTTTTCTAGACCTTGCACACAAAGCAAGAGCATTGAAGAGAGAAAGAAAGAAATGGGAACTCCTCAAAATTAAACACTTTTGCACATCAAAGAACTTCGTCAAGAAAGTAAGAAGACAGCCTACACAATGGGAGACAATATTTGGAAACGATATATCAGATAAAGGTCTAGTATCCAGAATTTATAAAGAGATTGTTCAACTCAACAACAAAAAGACAGCCAACCCAATTACAAAATGGACAAAAGACTTGAACAGACACTTCTCAGAAGAGGAAATACAAATGGCCAAAAGGCACATGAAGAGATGCTCAACTTCCCTGGCTATTAGGGAAATGCAAATCAAAACCACAATGAGATATCATCTCACACCCACCAGAATGGCCATTATCAACAAAACAGAAAACTACAAGTGCTGGAGAGGATGTGGAGAAAGAGGCACACTTATCCACTGTTGGTGGGAATGTCAAATGGTACAACCGCCGTGGAAGGCAGTTTGGCGGTTCCTCTAAAAGCTAAACATAGAATTGTCATATGACCCAGCAATACCATTGCTAGGTATCTACTCAGAGGACATGAGGGCAAGGACACAAACGGACATTTGCACACCAGTGTTTATAGCAGCATTATTTACAATTGCGAAGAGATGGAAACAGCCAAAATGTCCATCAACAGATGAGTAGCTAAACAAACTGTGGTATATACATACGATGGAATATTATGCAGCTGTAAGACAGAATGAAGTTATGAAGTATGTAACAACATGGATGGACCTTAAGGACATTATGCTGAGTGTGATTAGCCAGAAACAAAAGGACAAATATCGTATGGTCTCACTGATATGAACTGACATTAGTGAATAAATTTGGAGAATTTCATTGGTAACAGAGAACCTCAGGAGATAGAAATAGGGTAAGATATTGGGTAATTGGAGCTGAAGGGATACAGATTGTGCAACAGGACTAAATGTAAAAACTCAGAAATGGACAACACAATACTACCTAACTGTAATACAATTATGTTAAAACACTGAATGAAGCTGAATGTGAGAATGATAGAGGGAGGAGGGCTGGGGGCACAAATGAAATCAGAAAGAAAGATAGACGATAAAGACTGAGATGGTATAATCTAGGAATGCCTAGAGAGTGTAATGATAGTGACCAAATGTACAAATTTAAAAAATGTTTTTGCATGAGGAAGAACAAAGGAATGTCATTACTGCAGGGTGCTGAGAATAGATGGTAATTAATATTTTAAAATTTTAACTTATGTGTGAGACTAAAGCAAAAAATGTTTATTTGCATTTTTAAAGCAAATTTTTAAAGCTAGTTATAAAGCAAAAAAATTTATATTTTGACTAGTGCATTTCCTAATATAACTTATGTAGACAGCTTAATTGAACACCATAAGTACATGGAACCTTGAGTAGGACATGAGGTTTTGTAGGTTTGTCCAGAGTGATGCCCCAATAAATCCCAGAGAGATTTGAACAGTGAATAAAAAAGTCCCCTTCGGGAATGATGAAAAAGGGGGAATATTCAACTTCCCCAAGTTGAATTCTTGATATTCTCACAAGCAGTGTGGACAACCAAAGCTATAGGCTGAACCCCCAATCTTGGGGGTTGTTCATATGAAACTTAATCCCACAAAGGATAGGCTAAGCCTACTTAAAATTAGGCCTAAGAGTCACCCCCAAGAGAACTTCTTTTGTTGCTCAGATGTGGCCTTTCTCTCTCCAGCCAACACAACAAGCCAACTCACAACCCTCCCCCGTCTATGTGGGACATGACTCCCAGGGGTGTGGACCTTCCTGGCAATGTGGGACAGAAATCCTAGAATGAGCTGAGACTCAGCATCAAGGGATTGAGAAAACCCCTAAAATGAGCTGAGACTCAGCATCAAGGGATTGAGAAAAACTTCTCGACCAAAAGGGGGAAGAGTGAAATGAGACAAAATAAAGTATCAATGGCTGAGAGATTCCAAACAGAGTCGAGAGGTTATCCTAGAGGTTATTCTTACGCATTAAGTAGATATCACCTTGTTAGTCAAGATGTAATGGAGAGGCTGGAGGGAACTGTCTGAAAATGTAGAGCTGTGTTCCTGTAGCCATGTTTCTTAAAGATGATTGTATAATGATATAGCTTTCATAACGTGACTGTGATTGTGAAAATCTTGTGTCTGATGCCCCTTTTATCTACCATGTCAACAGAGGAGTAGAACATATGGAATAAAAATAAATAATAGGGGGAACAAATGTTAAAATAAATTCGGCTTGAAATGGTAGTGATCAATGAAAGGGAGGGGAAAGGGGTATAGTGTGTATGAATTTTTTTCTGTTTTCTTTTTATTTCTTTTTCTGAATGGATGCGAATATTCCAAGAAATGAGCATGATAATGAATATGCAACTATGTGATGATAATGTGAATTACTGATTATATATGTAGAACAGAATGATCAAAAGTTAAGGCGTTTGTTTGGTGTTTTTTGGTATTTTTAAAAAATTTTAAAAATTAATCAAAGAAATCTTTATGCCCCCCCCAAAAAATTTGATATATATGTAAGGCCCATATTCCAACTTTTTGAGCTTCCTTTGAATCTTGAGTCTCTCACTTTATGTGCTATTTATGCCTCTTAGAACATTTGCAAAGTAAATTGTTCTTTATACAGTGTTGATTAAGATAAGTCCAAAGACGAACTAGAGATTCTAAGTAGGTTGATATGAACACTTTAGGGTTAGGGTTTTTACCAGTGTCGAGTGAAAGACAAATTTGAAGAATTTAACAAAGAGAGCCTGTTTATTTATCAAAAAAAGAAACATTTGCAATTGGGCAATCCTCAATGCCAAGACAAAAGCACTCCATCTTTCCTGGAGAAAAAGGCAGCTTATATAGCAAATACAATGAGGTTACACAAATAAAAATATGATGGGTTACGCAAAAACAATAAGAAAAGCAAACTGTGTAAGGGCAAGGTGTGATAACAAAATTTAGCATTCCTGAGAAAATCCTGGTTTCAGGGAAATCAGGACCCAGGGTGAAAACATGTCGGAAGGTCCTAGTGATTGTGCCAGGTCAAAGAGCCTCAGGTAATTTGTCTCATAGATAAATTGTCTTAGGTGTCTGTGGACAATTTAAACATTCACAGACAAGGTGGCCTTTGCTTTAGACATATATATATATATGGTCAAGTTGCCTCCAGGCCCTTGTCACCAGATACAACCCACATAATGAGTTATATTCTAACCCTCATTTCTCCATCTTATCCTCAAAGTAAACTGAAGCTTTCATAAAATGCCTCTGCTGAAATCAAGGCAGTCTATGAATAGGAAACCTTCTTGCTCAGCCAGTTTATTTCCACCATTGTAGAAAATTAGCCTATTTTTTTCAAGAACTTTGGCTATGTTTACAATACTTCCTTTTCTTTTACAAATGACTGATACTAAATGACGCCATGTGTTATTTTCATATTATTCATTTATTTATGAACATGCACAAGTCATCTACTAAATGTGTTCTAGAAGATGACTACAGAATTTTACCAGACTGATATTCTCAATTTCAACATTTTTTTCTGCAGTTTGCAAGCTGGGACCACAATGCACCCAGTATGCCTTTATATTTTTACATATAACGACTAAATAAATGTATTTGATAATTAAATACTTTTCACTAATTGCCCCCATTTGATTCAAGTACATCAATTCTTTTGTTATTACAAGTATTATTGAAGTTGTGTCAAAAATAAATTAAAAGGTGGTGCGACCGTGTCTCAGTGGCAGAATTCTCGCCTGTCATGCCGGAGACCTGGGTTCGATTCCCGGTGCCTGCCCATGCCAAAAAAAAAAGAAGAGTCTGTTTTCAGTTATATGGTTTCATTATAGAGTCTTCTAGTAAATGATCAGGCTTAATACATTTATTGCAGTAAACCTGCAAAGCTTCTCTTTGCAGTTTACTGAGCTCAGGCTTTAAAAAAAATTAAACTATCCTCTTCGAATATTATGCACAGGTCTATTTCCACAACCAGGAAGATTTGTCCTTGTACACTTGCCCTTTTGAATCTAATAAATACTGATGGTGAATTCACACAAGGAAAAAATCTATTGAATACATCCTGTGGAATTGGTCTGCTCTGTTGATAAACTAGATGCTATACACTCTACTTGATACTTGAATGAAAGTTGTGGTATAAGCAGTTCACAAAAATTGTACTTTCTTAAAGATACCAGTCTTTCATAGAAACTATGGTAAGGTATCTCAGAGAAACATGGAGAGAGCCTACAATGTGCCTGTTTGCCTCTTACCCATTTACATCTCAGGCCACATGGTTACACTGTTTCAAGGAAGATGAGCCAGTAGTATATGAGAATGTATCTTAGTATCAGTCTTTTGAGATCTCTTTGATACTATGCAATTTCTCAAAGAAGTCCTTCTCAATTGAAGAGAAATGAAAGTGAGGAAGGAGTGGAAGTTGCAGCTAGAAACAGGAATTGTGAGTACTACCTCTGCCACTTTCTACTTTATGATCTGAGGAGTGTAAACCAATCCCACCATGAGTCAGTTCAACAAATCTGGAAAGTGGGATGAAAACACTTGATGGGCAATGCCTCAGAGGCTCACAGGACCCAGGAATAGGGGATCACTCGGTCAGTGGTAGTTACAGTTAAGTGGCTATTTGCGGTCTTAAACCTGGCATAACTTTTCCAGTTAAAGACCGTGTTCTATGTGAGAGTCTTTTTCACACTCGCAGTGGTTTGCATAGTGCTGGGGGGCAATGGAGACATTGCTGCTTGCCCAAGGAGGGAGGGAAAATGGATACCATTAAGAAAAGATGACAGGAACAGAGCATGTTACTGCTCAGAGGGCTTCATGAAGTGGTAACAAGGTCATCACAAGTACAGCTAACAAATGAGCCGAGGAGCAGAAAGAAAGCACAGCTTTATGAGCACCAACAACAAAAGACCAGGCAGCTGTGCCTCTGGGATATCTTCACAGAAATCTGAGTTCCTCCCCTCATTTTAGGCTTCTGTTCACTTCAGATTCTGCAGAAAGAACAGATGCTTCTTCTATATGGGGACAGTGAAAGAGAATGGCTCTTGGAAACTGCTAATTTATTGTATACTCTTTCGCTTGAAAATGCGTATGATAAACTCCAATGATTTTGAATGTCGGGGTCATTTTGGCTTACAGTCCTTACTTTTCCATATCTTGGCCATTGTTTCTAACTATTATAAGGTCTGGGCTCCCATTTTAGGAATCACGTTTATTACAGAGGCTCAGACTCTCGTCCTGCTATTACCTTCTGGTCTTTGCCTACATCTCCCTCACCCAGTATGAGCTGCCCAGCAATGCCTTAAGTGGGGACAGGAGGAGATGATAGCACACCTGGCCAATTGATTTCATAAATCTCAGATGGCTCAGGCCAGGTCACATCTCTAAGAAATGTCCTTACTTTCTTCACATCCCTCTGTGAAGCTTTAAATAAGACCAGTTAATTCTTGCCATGTATTCCAGTTTTTGTTGACATAACAAATTATCCCCAACTTATTGATTTCATACAACAACCATCATTTATTCTCTCGCACAGTTTTTGTTGGTCAGGAACTTGGCTGGGGATCACTCAGGGTCTCTTGTACCTCAAGACTCTCAATGACTATGGCCGCATTCAGTTGGAAGGTGTTTGCACTAAATGTCTGTTACCTGGTCTGGGAAGGCTCAAACACTCAGGGACTGGAACAGCTGGGCCTTCTTGGGCATTTCTCTTTAACTCTGTTTCAATTCCTCCACATGACCTATTTAGCACGGTCAAGATTCTTACGTGTTGACTCACATGGCCTGAGAAAGAGCCAGGCAGAAGCTATGTGCCTCTTATACTCTAACCACTGAGGTTTCAGCACAGGTAGTCACGTGAGATTTCTTCTTCCGTATTCTGTTGGTTAGGACCGTCAGACATCCTGACCTCCCAGTGTAAGAGAAGCATGCAGTATGGGAAAAACAGAGAGATGACAGAGATGATGAACTAGAGATAGAGATAGACAGAGCTAGAGCTAGACACAGAGACACAGAAAAACAGACACAGACACAGTCATAAATAGATAGATACATCCATCTTTGAGAACTACAATTCCCTACACCACATTATGAGGAAAAATTCCCACAGTAGGAGGAAAGTTGTAAGGCCATAAGTCTTTTTTTTTCATTTTTTTAAAACATAAGAACATTTTCTTATGTTTATGTTTTAGTAGCAAAACTAAGTACATGGACGTCATTCTCAACATTTTCTTCCATCTCAGTATTGCAATTCCTTCAAGGACTTCTCTCAACAAACTTGAACATTCTTACCATAGGATCACTCCATTCTTGGTATATAATCAATAACTCACAATATCATCACATAGTTGTATATTCATCACCATGATCATTTCTTAGAATGTTTGCATGAATTCAGAAAAAGAAAAAAACTCATACACACCATACCCCTTACCCCTCCCTCTCATTGACTGCTAATATTTCCATCTACCCAATATATTTTAGCTTTTGTTTCCCTTATTTTTTTCTATACCCCTTACCACTCCCTTTCATTGATCACTTGCATTTCAATCTCCTGAATTTATTTTAACATTTGTTCCCCTATCATTTATTTATTTTTAATCCATATGTTTTATTCATCTGTCCATACCATAGATAAAAGGAGCATCAGACACAAGGTTTTCACAATCACACAGTCACATTGTGAAAGCTATACCATTATACAATCATCTTCAAGAAACATGGCTACTGGAACACAGCTCTACATTTTCAGGTAGTTCCCTCCAACCTCTCTATTCTACCTTAACTAAAAAGGTGATATCTATATGATGTGTAAGAATAACCTCCAGGATAACTTCTCAACTCTGTTTGAAACCTCTCAGCCATTGACACTTTATTTTGTCTCATTTCTCTCTTTCCCCTTTTGGTTGAGAAGGTTTTCTCATTTCCTCGATGCTGAGTCCCAGCTCATTCTAGGATTTCTGTCCCACGTTGCCAGAAAGGTTTACACCCCTGGGAGTCATGTCCTAGTCATGTCCCCAACATAGAGTTGGGGAAGGCAGTGAGTTTACCTGTTGTGTTGGCTGGATGAGAGAGGCCACATCTGAGCAACAAAAGAGGTTCTCTTGGGGGTGACTCTTAGGCCTAATTTTAAGTAGGCTTAGCCTATCCTTTGTTAAGTTTCATATAAACAAACCCCAAGACTGGGGGCTCAGCCTATTACTTTGGTTGTCCACACTGCTTGTGAGAATATTAGGAATTCTCCACATTGGGAAGTAGAATTTCCCCCTTTCTCACCATTCCCCCAAGGGGACTTTACAAATACTTTTTAATTCACTGTTCAAATCACTCTGGGATTTATCGGGGCATCACTCTGGACAAACCTACAAATCTCATGCCCTACTCAAGTTTCGATGTACTTATGGTGTTCAATTAAACTGTCCACATAAGTTATATTAGGAAATGCACTAGTCAAAATATAAATTTTGTGCCAAATAAACATTTTTTGCTTTAATCTCACACACAAGTTAAAATTTTAAGATATGAATTACCATCTATTTTCAATACCCTCCAATATTGACATAGGCCATAAATCTTTAATAATTAAATGAGCACTCATGGTGGAGCCCCAGACTATGAAGAGAAGTGTGACCGGCATGGCATTAAAGGTATTTATAGTTATTTGGACATATTCTTTAAGAGCAAAAAGCAGTCCTCAGCAGCTTAGAAATTTTGTGAATCAGCTCCGCTGGGTAGCAAAAGACACTAAAGGTAGTGGATTAAAACAACAGCCATTTAGTTCATGATTCTGCACGTTGGCAATTTGGGCTTGGCTTTGTTGGGAGGGTTTTCCAGTTTCATCTGTGTGTTCCTGTCTGCAGACAGCCTTGGGTGCAATAAGTAGCTTTGCAGAGTCTGAATTGGCTCTTTCATGTGCCCAAGACCTTGGCTGAGAAAACTGGCCTAACTTGGATGTAATTCTCTAGCAGGTAAACTCAGTCTTCTTCATATAGAGGCTGGGCAGGTTTCTGAGAAATGGATCAGGATTCTTGAGACCTAAACTTGAATTTGGACAGCGTTATTTCTACTACATTCTATTGACCCTAGCAAGTCACGGGTATAGCCAGATTCCAGAGGAAGGAAAACAGACACCCTCCACTTGATGGGAGAAAGCCACAAAGTAACATTGCAGTGGACAAGCAAACAGGAAAGAATGAAAGATTATGGCCATTTTTGTAATGTACCACCTTTTTATCTGCCCTCAATGTTCAGGTATCTGAAGAAAGTTCTTGACTTGCAATAGCTTCCAAGGAATCCCTGAAGCTCTGGTGTCAAGCAGCCTCAACAGCCCTTTAGCTTGAAAAAAAAGCCTGCTGTTTGGGCCTTTCCAGAAAAAAAGAATCACAGTTTTCTATATGGTTCTTCCCTGTGCTTTGCTCTTTCCTTAACTAGGTCTCCCCAAACCGATGACTTTTCTACAGATTATATTCCCCCTTTGTCTCTTCTATTATGTAGGCTGAACGCTGATCTCTTGGTGTCCAGTATTTTCCTCATTTCAGATTTAATCTTGCATTTTGTATGCAATGACCACTCTTACTAATCAGAGACACAGACTCCTCCAAATTCAGTCTGCTGTAAAGTTACACCCAAGTGTCATAGCAATTAAAACAAGCAAAAAAAGCCCACCTCTTTTGGAGGTTTTAGCCATTTATCTGAAGACTTGAAGCCTATGTACATATTGAAATAACCATCCAACTCATTCCTACTTCTGCTCCAGGTACCTGTAAAAGTCATTTCTTAAGGGTGCTGTCCCTGACCTCCCCATTTCTGGGTTTGACATACTCACCTTGCGCTGTCATAACATCTTGCTCTTATTCTTTCATGTTCTCATAACTGTACTGTGATAAGCATGTCATATCGCCTACTTCTCGTATGGATTCCTCCTGCCTATAAACTCATGGGGGCAGGGACCATGAGTGACTAATTCATCAATGATCCTACAGCAATTAGCACTAAATGATATGCTATTTAGTGGCACTGGGAATAGCTCACAGTCTGTGCTAGATAGACAACGGGTGCAAAGGGAATAAACCAGCAGTAGTAGTCATCAAGTAAAGAGAAAAATGTTCCAAAGAATGGTTTTAAAAGACAGGCTAAAGGTGAAGTGGAGAGTATGTGGGTTTTGAGAATAACTGAGCAAAAATCTAAATAAAGATAAATATGCTGGAAGAAATTCTACAGGGTCCAGAGTTAGATTTAAGACAATAAAACTGTCACTCAGCCATGGCTAGTTTCACAGATCCTTCCAAGAATGCCCGTCTCCTATTGAACAAGGAGAAGTGATTGGTATTTCCTACGCCCCTCCAATCATAATGGAGTTGCAAATATGTGTGGAAGTTGTATTACTGTTGACAGTATATCTTGAATTCCCATAAAAGATTATTTTAGGAAGGAAGAAGGGGGTACAGACAGGAGATATTGCAAGCCACCCTTGTATCAATGTAAAAGAACCTTCAAGAGACTTATAGCTCAGGGGATGCCATGGGACACTCAGCTACTCTGGAGGTGGAGAGGCAGATAAATCAAGTCTCCTTTTATTCCAAAATCCTTGGAAAATCTTTGGCTCAGGGATATATTTCTGAGTCTGATGAGAGGGATATTAGGGTACTATTAGCTGATCCTCTCCTATGCACCCCATTACTTAAGGAGGGCTGCTTTGCCCTGAATAGTATGAGATGACTGTACACATGACCCCCAACCCTGGGCAGATGAGACTGGCAGCAGTTAGTGGGTCACCTATTCTCACAGTACTGGGGAGGACGACACTGTATGCCATGCAAGGCTACACAGGAAATACAGGTGAGCAAGGGAACCAGCAACTGGTGTGGGAGGCAAGTGTAACAGGAGGGTGAATGTCCCATTTGCTGCTGAAAAATGTTATTGGTTTGTATGAATAATTTCACAGGCTTGCAAGGAAGTGAAACCCATTAGGAAGAGCACTGGTTAGAGTGTAGCTGGTCAGGCTAATAATAGGGGAACTAGCTGGGTGAGAGCTTTTCCTGCTGGGTGAGGGATTGGGGAAACATCTGGTGGGAGCGGGAGGACTCAGGATTTGACTTTTGGAAACCTGTTGAGGTTCTAAGATATCAAGGCAGCACATGAAATTTTAGGCCTTGCATTGCAGACTGGCGTATTTTATGGTTTGAGCCATTACAGATTCCAGAGTAAGCTTCATCCAGCAGCTTCTTGGAGTTTGGGTCCAGCGTTCTATACCAGGAAGACCCCATTTGTTCTAGTTTGCTAGCTGCCGGAATGCAACACACCAGAGATGGATTTGGCTTTTAATAAAAGGGGATTTATTTCATTAGTTCTTCAGAGGGAAAGGCAGCTAACTTTCAACTGAGGTTCTTTCTTACGTGGGAAGGCACAGGGCGATCTCTGCTGGCCTTCTCTCCAGGCCTCTGGGTTCCAACAGCTTTCCCCGGGGTGATTTCTTTCTGCATCTCCAAAGACCTGGGCTCTGCATCTCCAAAGACCTCATCTTTGCGTGTGCTGAGATGAGGTATGCTGAGCTGCTTGGGCTGTGCTATGTTGCACTGTCTCATTTAAGCACCAGCCAACGAAGTCAAACATCATTCACTGCAATAGGCACGTCTCCTAGCCAACTGCAGATGTAATCAGCCACAGACGAGGTTCACGTACCATTGGCTCATGTCCACAGCAACAGAACTAGGTGCCTTCACCTGGCCAAGCTGGCAACTGAGTCTAACTACCACACCATCTGAATGCATGGGGCCAAAGTGCCCTTTGTGCCTCCTGGAGTGTGCTCTCCCTAGGCGGAAGGTCTCTACCCCCTTAGGTTTCCTTCTAAAGAGGAGTTCCAGGTGAAAAGCCAATGGGAAGAATATTCCATGGTTCTGAGAGTCCAGCAATGATGAAACCAAGGCCTCTTCTGCCTGGGTCATCATTGCACCCCAAGGCTTTCAGAAGTTGACTAGATTGTATTACTTCCCAGCCTGCCAAACAGAAAATACACCCAGTCTCTTTTCATGAGTGACAGATTGGAAGTTGTTCATTTGGAGAAAGCAAAATAATCAGGGTATGGTAGGGAGCTTTCATCCTGATTCTTTTGTTTTCTGCATTTAGGTTCAGCCTTGGAATACTGGCTGAGACCAGCCTGGTATGGGCATCCCCTAATCACCGTCATCACAAGATCAGTTCAAGGTCTGATCATTGGAGTTTCTCAAAGCTTCCCCTGAAGCAGTTCTGAAAGGTTTCTTACATTTATACTTAAATGTTTTATATCATTGGTGCTAATGTAAATTATGTTCTATGTTAATCTCAAATTCTAATTGTTCGTTGCTGCCATTCAGAAAAACAACTGACTTTTATGTATTACCTTTATATCCTGAAACTTTGCTATGGTCACTGATTAATTCCAGAAGCTTTTTATTCTTTGAAATTTTCTACGGAGACTATGAGATCTTCTTCAAAGACATTATTTTTTTACTTCCCAACCTGTACATGCTTCATTTCCTTTTTTTGTCTCGTTGCATTAGCCGGGACTTACAATATAAATAGTGAGTTGAGTGGTAAGAGGGGATCTGCTTTTCTTGTTCTTGATCTGAGGAGTATCTAGTTGATCGTAATTAAGTATAACATTAGCTGTAGGTTTATAAATGTTCTTTATCACAATGAAGAAGTTATTGTCTGTTCCTAATTTGCTGGAAGATTTCATCATGAATGGGTATTGCATTTAGTCAGATGCTTTTTCTGCATCTATGTCTGTGATCATATGGTTTTTCTTTTTTAGTCTGTTGATGTAATAATTAGTTAATTTTCTAATGTAGAATCAGCCTTGTATGCCTGGAATAAATTCCACTTGGTCATATATATGTTTTATACATTGTTGGATTTTATTTGATGTTTTGTTGGGGATTTTTGCCACCATGTTCATGAGAGACAGCAGTCTCTAATTTTCTTTCCTAGAAAGTTCTTCGTCTGGTTTTGGCATTAGGGTAATTGTGGCCTCATAAAATGAATTAGGAAGGGATCCCCCTGCTTCTAGTTTCTGGATGAGATTGTAAACAGTTGGTATCATTTCTTCTTTAAATGTTTGGTAGAACTCACTGGTGAAAACATATGAGCCCAGTGCTTTCTGTTTCGGGGATATTCAGAGTTGATTCGATTTCTTTAATAAATAAGGGCCTATTTAGGTTATCTGGTTCTTTGGGGAGTTCTGGTAGACTGGGGCTTTGAAGAAATCAGCCAAATTTTTCTAATTAATAGAATTTGTGGGTATAGAGTACTTCATAATATTCCTTTATTATCCTCTTAATGTTGATGAGGTTGGTTGTGATGGGCCCTCTTTAATTTATGGTACTAGTGATTTGTGTTTTCTCTCTTTCCTTTCTTGGTGGGCTTGGTACAGGTTTGTCTATTTTAGTCATCCTCTCAGCTTTTGATTTTGTTGTTTTTCTCTATTAATTTCATTGATTTCTGCCCTAACTTTTATTATTTGTTTTCTTCTGCTTCCTTTAGACTTAATTTGCTCTTCTTTTTTGACTTTCCTAAAGAGAAAGTCAAAAGCTTAGAGTATTGATTTTGGAATTGTCTCCTTTTCTAATATATCCGTTCAATGCCATAAATTTCCCTCTAAACACTATTTTGGCTGCATTCCACAAATTACAATAAATTTTATCAAGCAAATTTTTAGACTTTTTGTAATTGTGAAATATAACATATACACAAAGAAGCAATGACTTTCCAAATACATTTTAACAAGTAGTTATAGAACAGATTTTAAAGTGTGGTATGGGTTACAGTTCCACAATTTTTTGCTTTTTCTTGTAGCTGCTCCATGACACTAGAGACCAACAGAAATATCGATATAATAATTCAGAAGTCACACTCATTTGTTAAATCCTATCTTCTCTGTTATACTCCTCCTTTTCTTTAAATAATATATATACATAAAAGCAATAAATTTCAAAGTACATTGCAACAATTAGTTTAGTATGGGCTACAATTCCACAATTGTAGATTTTA
Organism: Myrmecophaga tridactyla; assembly: GCA_004026745.1. Classification (NCBI taxonomy): domain Eukaryota; kingdom Metazoa; phylum Chordata; class Mammalia; order Pilosa; family Myrmecophagidae; genus Myrmecophaga; species Myrmecophaga tridactyla. Next base: position 2,807 of record PVIY010033273.1, on the reverse strand, counting down.
TTTTATTTTTATTTCTATTTTTTATTTCTAGCTGATCTAAGGTATTGGAGACTGAAAGAAATATCAGTATAATCATTCAGCATTTATACTCATTTGTTAAACCTTACCTTCTCTGTATAACTCCACCATCACCTTTGATCTTTCTCCCAGTTTTTAGGGATATTTGGGTTATGCCGATTCTAACTTTTTCATGTTAGAAGGGGCTGTCAGTAATATGGGATAAGGGGATGGAACTATTTGATGTTCTGGAGAGGCTGGTGCCTCTGCATTTCAGGACTTACCTGATCCAGGGACCCATCTGGAGGTTGAAGGTTTCTGGAAAGTTACCCTAGTACATGGAAACTTTGTCGAATCTTATATAATGCCCTAGGTGTTCTTTAAGATTGGCTGGAATGGTTTTGGTTGGAATTTGGCAAGTTATGATAGGTAGCAATGTCTAACTGAAGCTTGTGTAAGAGTGACCTCCAGTGTAGCCTCTCAAGTCTATTTGAACTCTCTCAGCCACTTATACCTTATTTGCTACACTTACTTTCTCCCTTTTTGTCAGAATGGCATTGTTGATCCCATGGTGTTAGGGCTAGGCTCATCCCTGGGAGTCATCTCCAGGGCAACCAGGGAAACTTTCATCCCCGGATGTCATGTCCCAGGTAGGAGGGAGGGCAATGGTTTCATTTGCAGAGTTGGGCTTAGAGAGAGGCCACATCTGAGCAACGAAAGAGGTCTTCCAGAAGTAATTCTTAGACATACCTATAGGTAGGCTAAGCTTCTCTACTACATACATAAGTTTTATAAAAGCAAGCCTCAAGGTCAAGGGCTTGGCTTATTGATGTGGGTGTCCCTAATGTTTGACTCAAGCACAGTTTTATATGTCTAGAAATTCCTTTCAGACTCTGAAACAACAAGAAAGCATATTTTATTCCCCTTTCACTTTCATTTTTTAAATATTTGATTTTTTATTCCATCTGTTATGTTTTGGGTTAAAGAATAAGGCAAGATACAATTTTTTTAAAAAGATAGTTAACCAGTTGTCCTATAATATTTTACTGAGTTATCTGTATTTTTCTTCCATGATTTGATATTTATTTCTTTAAAATCCATTCAACAGATACTTACTTACCTTTTCACATACTATATACTATTACCCAGTTATTCATCATTCAATTTTAGCACCAATAATACAGTTTGTATTATTGAATGTTTACGCCATTTTAATTGCTGTTAGTTCAATCCTTACTTCAATGTTCACTTTTTTTCCAAAATGCTTTTGGCTAGTAACACTCATTCCATATGAACTAAAGATCATTAACTCAAGTTCCACCAGAGATTTTCTTGAAAATTCACTGCACTTGATATACATTTTGAAGTAATTGACATCTAGAAATGTAGTCATATCCTTTTACATTCCTTAATTAAAATGTGTATCTTCCTCATAAAAGACCTTCACATAAGTGAATTGCTGATTATTTTATATTTTATTACAACATGACAAAATATATTTGTTTTAGATTTTAATCTGATTATTGCCAGTTAAACAAAACTAAATGTTCATTCAGCTTGAATTTCTTTTTATTGTGCTAACAAACACTTATGTTGTTATTTTCTGGGTTTTTTGCACTGTAATTTTTGAATGTGATTTGAGTTTCATTTTTCTTAATTTAATAAGACTTTCTTGGGACAAATAGGTGTCCAATTTATGCCAATGTACCAAATGTGCTTAAAAATTGCATTTCCTTTATATAGAATTTTTCAAGTATTTTATTATTCAAATCATCTATTCTGTGTGGTTTTGTTTTTGCTGTTTTTGGCTAACATTTCTCAAAACATGTAATATAACTGGTTAAAATTCTCATAACAATTGAGTTTTGTTAGTTTTTCTTCATATTTCTATGAACATTTGTATTTAATATAGTTATCTGTTGTGTTATTTGCTTCATAAAATCTTTTCACAATATCATTAGAAATGAGCCCCCTTGTCTTAGTTGAGAATTTTCCTTAGATTTCTCATTTTTTGATATAAATTTTGCCTCCCTTGCTTTTTTATTTGGCATTGTGATCTTTCTTTGCCTCTCCTTACCTTTGCTCACATTTGCATTTCCAAATACAAAATAAGATTTTGTCACTGCAATGCTTAACGTCTCCCATGGCTGCAATAAGCCTTCCTGGCAGAGCCCAATACCTCTGGTTGGTATTCAAAACCCTGTACATCCCAGATGTTGACTTTCTCTTCCAGTTGAATCTTTCACTTCTCATTCTGTCAGAGAACCCTAACGAGCTGCTCCCAGTCCCCCAATAGGTCAGACAGTTTCATGGCTGTGGCTTTGACTCACTAAGATCCACGTGCCTAGAAAGCTTATGGTGGCAAATACTTGCTCTTTACTGAAACCCCAGTCAAATGCTACCTTTCCATGAAGACTTCTTTTCCCAACATTTAACTGACTTCTCCCAACTTTGTGTTTCCATGATGCTGTCTACATCCTGTGGTCAAGAACAAAGACCACATCTTTTTCATCAGGAATCGCTAGTCTCTAGCGTTATGCTGGCACATAGCAGGCACTTCACAAATACTGGCTGCATAAAATAATTAATTATGAACAGTAGCTCATTTGCTGTAAGAACCCAGGTCAACTCAAGAATGGAAGGATGGAAATGCATGACTCTGCCCAAATGTACAGCAGCTATAGCAGCTAGGCATCCCTTAATAAATATTTGTTGGGTAAATGCTAAATAGATAAAAAGTGGTGTCAGTGCAGTTTTGACAGCTGATCACATGGTATCTAAGTTAGTGTTTCATACTTAGAATTTAGGAA
>PVIY010033272.1:0-28233 GCA_004026745.1 Myrmecophaga tridactyla | reverse complement strand
GAACACGGAGTCATTTGCTAGCATCTTCTCCTGGCTTCCTGTCTCGTGAAGCTCCCCAGGAGGCGTCTTCCTTCTTCATCTCCAAAGGTCACTGGCTGGTGGACTCTCTGCTTCGTAGTGTCACTCTCTCTGAATCACTAATTCTCCAAAATATTTCCTCTTTTATAGGACTCCAATAAACCAATCAAGACCCACCCAAATGGGTGGAGACATGTCATCACCTAATCCAATTTAACAACCACTCTTGACTAAATCATGTCACCCAGGCAGATGATCTCATTACAGTTTCAAACATACAGTATTGAATAGAGAGTATTCTGCCTTTATGAAATGGGATTTATATTAAAACATGGCTTTTCTTAGGGGGCATACTTCCTTTCAAACCAGCACAGAAATTGAACCCATAATATCTACAAGATTTTGCAAACTAAAAGATAAGGGTAAAAGAAAAATAAAAAGATAAGGGTAAGGATCTAAAATATTTTTTGAAAATGAAAAATCAAGAATTTCACATCTATAAATGTAATTTAAGCCGATGAAGCTATGTAGTATGTTCCAAAAATACATGGAACATCATATGACCCCTACAGCTTCAAGTTTCAGATGGAAGACCAAAATGACCAACTTCTGCACAGTGGAATAGGCATGAAACTGATGACTCTTTTTCTCCATATTCAATAATGCATCTTCAATGTAAAAGTTTCCTGTTTCATTACTGTTTTATTATAGCCTAGATGATCATTGTAAATAAAGAAATGTATCATATGTTTGTTCATACAAATCCCAAATCTTTAAAAATGATAAAGGTGGTTATAAAGAGTTCTGTGGTCCATTTCCAAAGTAAACTGACCAGAAATAATATTCTATTGTATGCATTGTGGAATAATTTATTCTCTTCAATATTTTGGGATATCATTTATTGACTGATCAAGGTACAATAATTTAAATAATTAAAAATGTTTCTTGGAGTACACACACACACATACACACATGTATGTATGTATATATGAAAAATGTCTAATAACCATAAGTTTTAGTACAGTTATATTCCCAATATTTAATTTTATCCTTAAATCTTAAAAATACTCTATGGTCATAAAGAATATATTACACATTTCATGGTGTTTAAAAATCTATACACTATAACTACAGTCATCTATGCTCTATATTTATTACTTGCTTAGACAATATTTTAGAAATGAAAAGTATTACCTACTGAGTTAATGGGTAACGTAATTAGAAATGCATAACTCTAGGAGACTTTCTTCACTATTATAATCCAATCACCATCATTTTTCACTTCCATAATAAAACTGTTAGCTTTTTGACATACTTTTCATATTAATTGCATTTGTAATTGCTTATTATATCATGCTGTATTATCCTTACAGAAACAGATTCATAAAATAGGTTGGCAAAATGTGTTTATACTACCACATTTCAATGCTATTAGCAAGTAGCCTATTTAGTTGATAAAACTTAATAACATTTTTCTGCTTTCATTTAAAACCTAAATAGCAAGAATAATGCCGTACATGTTTAAGAATATTTTTTATAAAAGGATTTAGATGCAGTTACTTTAAAAATAGAACAACATTTCTAGTTGACCAAAGTGGCGGCCTAAGATGCTCCAAGGGGCTATTCACCCACAGAAACTTTGAACAATTAGCAAAAACTGGCAGAGTCATATTCCTCAAACCCCAGAAAACAAAGTATTATAATAACTATGCAAATGTCAAATCAAGAAAACACAGCTTTAAAAACTGTAGGAAATACATGTGGCACCCTTACCAATCCTTTCTCAATCCCTTTTCCACTGTGAGAGGAAATCTGTTTGCACTTCTGATGTGACCACAGATCCACAGGGAGCACAGTAACCCCTTGGTGCATACAGAGGTGCCTGTGCACCCATGGAAATCTACCATGCAGAGGCCCAGAACACTGAACCAGTAAACTTGTCCCTAGCTTGCCCTTAAAGAACTTGACCAGCTGGCAGACAGCTAAGCTGGTGTAAGAAACAATTATGTCAAAGCACCGTGGAGCAAAGAATTACTGGCTTTAAGATGTACAATAGTAGGGGAAAGTTTATTTCATAAAGAGTACAGGAGATGTCATGGTCAGGTTCATGTGTCAACTTGGCCAAGTGGTGGTACTTATTTGTCTGGTTGGGCAAGTGCTGGCCTGTCTTTTGCTATGAGGACATTTCATGGAATTAAGTCATGATCACGTTGGCTGCATCCACAGCTGATTCCACTTGTAATCAGGCAAGGGGAATGTCTTCTTTAATGAGTGATGCTTAATCTAATCACTGGAAGCTTTTAAAGGAGGATTCAGAAGAGACAGGTTCTCTTTCTGCTTTGGCCAGTGAGCCTCTCCTGTGGAGTTTGTCTGACCCTCCATTGGAATTGTCAGCTTCACAGCCTTTCCTACAGATTTTGGACCCTATGTTCCCTCAGTTACGTGAGACACTTTTATAAATTTTATATTTATGAATATTTCCTCTTGATTCTGTTTCTCTAGAGAACCCTAACTAATACAACTTGGTACCAGGAGTGGTTCTTAAGAAACAGAATCTTAAAAAATGGGTTTTTATGAATGGCTTTCTACTCTGACTGGACTCAGAGATACTAAGGACTCTGACTCCCATAATCAGAATAACATTGCCAATCCATGGAGTGAGTTGGCAAAAGAGAGTCAAAATATAACCATTTGATTCTTCTAATGCTTCACTTGTATGAAGCCAGGCTCTGCGGGATAATGTGTTTGACACCTTTATGGAGTTTTGTGGAAATAGGAAGTGTAGAGATGGTAGTTGATTGTTGTTAGATACACTGTATACATTAATGAGTGAAAAGGATGAGCTTAAGGCTTCAAACAAGAAGCTTAAGTGCTGTCTGACAGATGTAGAAGTTTCTGAGTATCCTGAAGGAAAATCTTATTTCCTGTAGCCATAGACTTGAGATCTCTGAAAATCAGACTCAGAATCTTATTTTTAGAGTGGCAAATTTACAATGTAAATTGAAATCTCAATCTTGGATGGTGTCTGCCATTAAAGTGAGGACATTGATTGGAAAGGTGTGGGACCCTGAAAAATGGGATGGCGACATATGGATGGATAATGATGTTGGTAACGAGGTTGAAACCCTAGGCCATGCTGAATCTTCTCTAGATAACTCTGTAATAGTCTTCCCTGAGGACATAGCTGCCCTACCTCCAGCCTGCCTTGAGGAGTGGCCACCCAAACACCACCTGAAGGGATTAGCCCTAGAGTGATTAATCCTGTTTCACCAGATGAAACTGCAAATGAATGCCCTGAAGCAAATGGCTTGGAAGAGACTTTAATTCTTTTTAATGACCCACCCTCACCACCCCTCATTCTTTCCAGACCTATAACAAGACTGAAGTCCCAACAGTCCCCTAAAGGTGAGGTACAAAGTATCATACATGAGGAGGTGCATTATACTCCAAAAGAATTGTGTGAGTTTTCCAATTTATATAGACAGAAATCAGGGAAATATGCATGACAATGGATTTTAAGGGTGTGGGATAATGGTGGGAGGAATATAAGGATGGATCAGGCTGAATTTATTGATATGGGCTGACTAAGCAGAGATACTGCATTCAATGTTATAGCTTGAGGGGTTAGAAAAGGCATTAACAGTTTGTTTGGATGGTTGGTTGAAATATGGATCAAAAGGTGGCCGACATTTATGGAGGTTGAAATGCCAGAACTACCCTAGTATAATGTAGATGAGGGGATCCAGAGGCTTAGAGAGATTGGAAGGTTAGAGTGGATTTATCATGCAAAGCCTACTCTTACACCCCAGGAATATCCAGAGGATGCACCTTTTACCAGAACAGCAAGAAATAAACTTGGGAGACTAGCACCATCATCCCTGAAGAGCTCTGTAGTTGCACTTCTCTGTAGGTCAGACATTACTGTAGGAACTGCTGTCACTGAGCTGGAATCCTTAAACACAATGGGAATGACCAGATCCTGAGTTGGCAGAAGTCAGGTGGCAGCACTTAATCACCAAAGACAGAGTGGATGTGGCTATTATAATAGATACTTTTTTTGTGTGTCTTGACTCAAAGCAGGAGTCAAAATAATCTGACTTTCAGAGATTTGTGGCATTGGCTAGTAAATCATGGGTACCTAGCAATAGAATAGATAGACAGTCTACTAAATTCTTCCTTGAGCTGTACAAACAAAAGAGCTCTGGGTCAAGTGAACAGAAGTCTAACTTGAATTACAAAAACACAGAGTCATGACCCCTTAATCAATTTCCAGACTTGAGAAAGTTTACAGACTCAGAGCCCCTTGAATGAAGGGGAGGCCAGGTCCCTTTGGGGAGGAACCATGTTACACCACCACAAATCTATACTGTTAATCATCCTCTAAGCCTTCCCTAAGGAGACTGACAGCCTTTTACCAGGGTAACTGTGCATTGGGGAAAAGGAAATCACCAGATATTTTGGGGATTATTAGACACTGGTTCAGAAGTGACATTAGTTCCAGGAGACCCAAAACATCACTCTGGTCCACCAGTCAGAGTGAGGGCTTATGGAGGTCAAGTGATCAATGGAGTTTTAGTTCAGGTCTGTCTCACAGTGGGTCCGGTGGTGTCCCAGACCCATTCTGCAGTTATTTCCCCAGTTCCAGAATGTATATTTGGAATAGACATACTGAACAACTGAAAGAATCCCCATATTGGCTCTTTAACTTGTGCAGTGAGGGCTATTATGGTGGGAAAAGCCAAATGAAAGTCACTAGAACTGCTCTTACCTAGCAAAATAGTAAATCAGAAGTAATACTGGATTCTTGGAGGGATTGCAGAGATTACTGTCACTCTTAAGGACCTGAAAGATGCAGGGGTGGTGATTCCCACCACATCTCCATTCAACTCTCCTATTTGGCCTGTGCAGAAAAAAAATGGAACTTGGAGGATGACAGTGGATTATCAGCAGCTCAACCAGGTGGTAACACCAGTTGCAGCTGCTGTTCCAGATGTGGTATCATTGCTTGAGCAAATCAACACATCCCCTGGTTCATGGTATGCAGCTATTGATCTGGCAAATGTTTTTTAATCCATAGCTGTTCATAAGGACCACCAGAAACAGTTTACTTTCAACTGGCAAGGACAGCAATATACGTACCTCAGGGGTATATCAACTCTCCAGCTTTATGTCATAATTTTGTCAGCAGGGATCATGATCATTTCTCTCTCCCACAAGACATCACATTGGTCCAGTATATTGATGATATCATGTTGATTGAACCTAGTGAGCAAGAAGCAGCAACTACTCTAGACTTACTGGTAAGGCATTTGCATGTCAGAGGATGAGAGATAAATCAAACAAAAATATAGGGGCCTACCACCTCTGTGAAATTTCTAGGTGTACAGTGGTGTGGGGCATATTGTGATATTCTTTCTAAGGTGAAAGATAAGTTGCTGCATTTGGCCCCTCCTACAACCAAAAAGGAGGCGCAATGCCTAGTTGGTCTCTTTGGAGTTTGGTGACAACATATTCCTCATTTGGGTGTGCTACGCCGGCTCATTTATTGAGTTACCAGAAAAGCTGATAATTTTGAGTGGGGACCTGAATAAGAGGAGACTCTGTGACAGGTTCAGGCTGCTATATAAGCTGCTCTGCCACTTAGAACATACGACCCAGCAGATCCAATGGTGCTGGAAGTGTCAGCGGCAAATAGAAATGTTTGACAGGCTCCTATAGGAGAATCACAATGCAGACCCTTAGGATTTTGGAGAAAGGCCTTACCATCTACTGCAGATAACCACTTTCCTTTTGAGGAACAGCTTTTGGCCTGCTACTGGGCCTTAGTAGAGACTGAATGCTTAACCTTGGGCCACCAAGTTACCATGAGACCTGAGTTGCCTATCATGAGCTGAGTGTTGTCTGACCCACCAAGTCATAAAGTTGGGCATGTGCAGCAGCACTCCATCATAAAATGGAAATGGTTATATGAGATAGGGTCAGAGCAGGTCCTGAAGGCACAAGTAAGTTAAATGAGGAAGTAGCTCAAATACCCATGATCTCCATTCCTGCCACATTACCTTCTCTTTCCCAGATTGGAGCTATGCCTCTTGCGGAGTTCTTTACAGTGAATTGACTGAGGAAGAGAAAATTCGGGCCTGCTTTATAGATGATTCAGCATGATATGCAGGTACCACCCGAAAGTGAACAGCTGGAGCACTACAATCCCTTTCTGGGGTGTCCCTGAAGGACAGTAGTGAGGGGAAATCCTCCCAGTGGGCAGAACTTTTTCAAGCAGTGTACCTGGTTGTTCATTTTGCTTGGAAGGAGAACTGGCCAAGATGCATTTGTACACTGACTCATGGGCTATTGCTAATGGTTTGGCTGGATGGTCAGGGACTTGGAAAGAACATAAGTGCAAAATTGGTGACAAAGAGGTCTGGGAAAGAGGTATGTGGATAGACCTTTCTGAGTGGGCCAAAAAAATGAAGACATTTGTGTGAATGTGCACCAGAGGTGACTTGAGCAGAGGAAGGTTTTAATAATCAAGTGGATGAGATGACCCATTCAGTGGATACCAGTCAGCCTCTTTCCCTAGCAACTCCTGTTATTGCCCAATGGGCTAATGAACAAAGTGGTCATGGTGGTAGGGATGGAGGTTATACATGGACTCTGCAACATGGACTTCCACTTACCGAAGCTGACCTGGTCAAAGCCACTGCTGAGTGCTCAATCTGCCAGCAGCAAAGACCCACACTCAGCCCCAGATATGGCACCATTCCCTGAGGTGACAGGTTGATTACACTGGATCACTTCCATCATGGAAGGGGCAGTGATTTGTTCTAACTGGAATAGACACATACTCTGGATATAGGTTTGCTTTGCCTGCATGTAATACTTCTGCCAAAACTACCATCCATGGGCTTACAGAATGCCTTATCCATCATCATGGTATTCCACACAGCATTGCTTCTGATCAGGGAACACACTTCATGACAAATGAAGTGCGGGAATGGGCACATACTCATGGAATTCTCTGGTCTTACCATGTTTCACATCCAGAAGCACCTGGATTGATAGAATGATGGAATGGCCCACTGAAAACTCAATTATGGTGCCAACTAGGTGGCAATACCTTGAAGGGCTGGGGTAAAGTTCTCCAGGAAGCTGTGTATGCTCTGAATCAGCATCCACTGTATGGTGCTGTTTCTCCCATAGCCAGGATCCATGGGTCCAGGAATCAAGTGGTGGAAATGAGGGTGGCACCACTGACTATTACCCTTAGTGATCCACTAGAAAAATTTTTGCTTCCTGTTCCTGCGACTCTGAGCTCTGCTGGTCTACAGGTTTTAGTTCCAAAAGGAGGAGTGCTTCCACCAGGAGAAACAACAGTGACTGCATTGAACTGGAATCTAAGACTGCTGCCTGCTCACTTTTAGCTATTCTTGCCCCTGGAATAACAAGCCAAGAAGGGGATTACATTATTGTCTGAGGTGATTGCCCATGACTATCAGGGGGAATTAGGACCACAACTACACAATGGAAGTAAAGAAGAGTTTTCCTGGAATATAGGGGATCCCCTAAGGTGTCTTTTAGTACTTTCATGCCCTGTGATTAAAATCAATGGAAAACTGCAATGACCCAATCCTGGTAGGACTATGTATGACTCTGAAACTTCAGGAATGAAGGTTTGGGTCACCCCACCAGGCAAAGAACCACGGCCAGCTGAAGTGCTTGCTGAGGGTAAAGGGAACATGGAATGGGTAGTAGAAGAAAGTAGTGATAAATATGAACTATGACCACATGATCAGTTACAGAAATGAGGACTGTGATGCTATTTTGTTCCTGTTATACTATTTAAGTTGTAAGATATCAAGTTTAAGAATGAATATTACCCAAGAACTTGCATCCTATTCTGGAGAGATTTAATGTGTTTCCAGTTATATGCAGGATAGTTGAGTATTATGAGGAGAGAAAAAAATGTGTCTTATTGCTTTCTATTTAGAAATTAGGTATGGTTTAAGGTGATGAGTATAGCTGCCAAGTTCACAAAGGGTGGACTATCACGATCAGGTTCATGTGTCAACTTGGCCAAGTGGTGGTACCTATTCGTCTGGTTGGGCAAGTGCTGGCCTGTCTTTTGTTACGAGGACATTTCATGGAATAAAGTCATGATCATGTCAGCTGCATCCACAGTTGATTCCATTTGCTATCATCCAAGGGGAGTGTCTTCTTTAATGAGTGATGATTAATCTAATCACTGGAAGCTTTTTAAGGATGATTCAGAAGAAACTGGTTCTCTTCCTGCTTTAGCCAGTGAGCCTCTCCTATGGAGTTCATCCAGACCCTCCATCGGAATCATCAGCTTCACAGCCTGCCCTACAGATTTTGGACTCTATGTTTCCTCGGTTACATGAGACACTTTTATAAATTTTATATTTACGAATATTTCCTGTTGATTTTGTCTTTCTAGAGAGCCCTAACTAATACAGGAGACATTCAGGTTCCTGTAAATAGAGAAACCCTAAGGCCAGGAGTGAGCACAAGACCAGGACAACACACAGACTCAGAAAAGAAATAGAAGACCCTGTACTTCACTTTGGCCTTGTGTCAATCTTCTTGATAGGATGGCTAAACTCTTAAGGAGAACACCAGCCAACACAGATCCAATTTTGAAGGACTGTGAAAGACGCACTGTTTTTATTGTTATTAGTTCCTGGCATTCAAGGAAATTACTACCATATCACCATCTGGCTACAAACTTGAGGAACAGATACTTCAGGAACTAAATTCAAGAATTAATGCCTTAAAACATTAAAATGTACAGTGGGCGATAAAATTATAAGACAAAGAAATAGGAAATGATGACCCATTCAAAGATTCATAAACCATCAATGGAGAAAACTAGACTTTGGACATATTGGGCAAAGATTTTAAATATATGATCCTCAATATGCTTAAGTAGATAAAGGAAAGCATGGAGAAAGTACAAAAGGTAAGACAAAAGGATGTATGAACAATGTAAGAATCTCTGAAAAAAACAGAAATTTAAAAAGAGGAAATACACAGATGTACTGGAGTTGAAGGCCACAATAACTTAAATGAAAAATTCTCTAGAGAATTTCAACAGTAGATTGCAAATAGCATAAGAAAGAATAAGTAAACCTGAGATGAGACAATTTAAATTATTCAGGATGAAGATCAGGAAAGAAAAAGAAAGAAAAAAAATGAACAGTGCACAAGAGACCTGTGGGACACCATCAAGCATACCAATATATATGTTATGGGAATCCCACAAAAAGAAGAAAAGAGCAAGGGACAGAAGGAATGTTCAAAGAAACAGTGGCAGAAAACTTCTCAAATTTAATGGAAAGTGTAAACATACACATTCAAAAATGCTACTGAACCCCAAACAGGATCAAGTTAAGGACAATCACACAGACTGTAAATAGTGAAATTATTGAATACTAAGGATAAGGATAAAGTTCTGAAAGGTTCAAGGGAAAAGCAATGTGGTACAAATAAAGAAATCCTAATAAGAATAAGCACCAATTTCTCATCAGAAACCATGGGGGCAAGAAGGTAATTGGACAAAATATTTAAAATGCTCAGAGAAAATATTGCCAACCAAGAATGTATATTCAACAAAATGCATTTCAAAAGTGAGGGAGAAATTAAGACATGCCAAGATAAGCAAAAGATGAAGGAGTTTGCCACCAATAAACCTTCCCTTTAAGCAATATTAAAAGGAATTAATCAGTGTGAAAGAACATTAAACTGTGGATTCAAGCAGCATAAAGGGACAAACACTACTGATAAAGATAACCATATGAGCAATTATAAAGTCCAGTATTCTTTGTATTATATTTTTTGGTATGTTACTCAACTTCGTACTTTGTACATGTGCTAAAATGCAAATGCAGAGAAGTAATAGTAAATCAGTGCTTTTTTGACTTACAATGTATAAAGATATAGTTGATAGGTAACCAGTACAATAAAAACATGGGTGGATGGAGAGGGATAGATGCAGTGTACTTTATGTATTTTGAAGCTAATTTGACATCAAATAAAACATGATAGTTATAGACTTAGAAAATCAAATTTAAGCCCCAGACCTAAAGAAAATATATGAAAAATTTATACAGAAGAAAATGGGAACAGACTGAAAATGGTACAATATTCAAAAATCAGAGATATAAAGTAGGTATTAACAAAAGAATTGAGATGCTAAAAGAGATACAAATTACACAAAAAACAAATTAAAAAATGGTATAAAGAAGTCCTGTGATATCAGTAGTTATTTTACATGTAAACAGATTTAACCTCCAGTCAAAAGGCAGAGACTGGCAAAAACAATGAAAAAGCATGTCTCAACCATATGCTGTTTACAAGAGACTCACCTTAAATTCAAGGTAGGAACAGTACTGGCCAAGATGGCAGAATAGGAAGCTCTAAGATATAGGTCATCCTCCAGGGAAGCTAGTAAACAGTGAGGCACTGTCTGAAACAACTATTTAGGGATCCCAAAGATCAGAAGAATACCATACACCATCCATGGAAGAGTGGAAGGAAGAGACTGAAAAACTGCAGTGAAGATCTGTTAGTAGATCTCTCCACACTGTAGGCTGGTGCCCAGCCCCCTATAGCATGGCAGGCTGACTCAGGACTCCCCAACTGGAAATAGGAGCCCTCTTTCCTAAGAATGATGGGGAGGGGGAGTGCATGGCCAGATACCAATTTCAGCTTTTGATAAGCAGATTTGGATTTTGGGGTTCCAGTTCAAGAACAGCTGAAGTTCTAACCTACCAAGGACAGAAAGCAGCCAGCGTCCTCTATTTTAACCCTGCCCCTGGAAGGGGAGAAAGTAGGGCTGATATAGAAAAAATAACTTCTTGAGGCAGCAGGGAATAGCTTGTTGAAAGGAATTTCTTCTCCAAGAAAGGGAGGGGATGTCATGGCCCAACATCGTAGCTTTTGAATAGAGAATTCAACCCTCTGGGTCTTGGATTGAAACAACAGTTTCAACCCACCCCAGCCCCAAACAGCTGCAGCTTCAGTCTCACCTACACCTCTGGCAGGTATGAAGCCAGTTGAAAATTAAAGACACAGTAGCACCTTAGGACTGATGGGAACAGTTAGTAGAAGAACATCATCTGTTTGGCAGACCAGGAAAAAACAGATTTGGGGAGTCATCAAGGGAAGATTGGTATCCTTCCAAGTTTCATGCCCAGGATATTTTTGAACCAATCTACACCCCCTTCATGGGTCCTTTGGTCTGTTTGGACTGGGGAAAACTAACTTAGTAAAGTTCTCCCTAGGGGGGGACCCTCCTCCCACAATTAGCCTTCCAGGTAAAAGCAGATAGAGAAAATTAAAGGAGTGTTAAAAATACAGAGGCAAAAAAACACACACACAAAAAAACAGAGCAGGTCAACATTCCCAGGGGAGAAATGGGGAAAAGAAGCTTTTTCCTGGAGGTAAAACAATTGCACAAACAGTGCAATCTAAAAAAATATACCATATATCTAGGGCAAGAAGTAGATGAACAAGAGCAAAAACAATTCTGATTCATTAAACAAGCTATTCTAAAGATCTAGAATATGTTGAACCAGTGTCAAAGACAAGCTTTAGCACAAAGCCAATCAATAAGAAAACCCTAAGCAAGAGTGAGAAGCTGGTTTCCAGATTAAACTTAAGAAAATCAGATGCCTAGATACCAGCAAGAAATTTACAGGCATACCAAGTACAGGAAGAGATAGCCCAATCAAAGGAACAAATTAAAACTTCAGATGAGATACAGGATTTGATACAACTAATCAATGATGTCCAAACAAGTCTCCAAAATCAATTCAAGGTGATGAAGAAAAATACAGCAAAAGAGATATGGGATATTAAAAAGACACTGGGTGGACATAAAGAAGAATTTGAAACCATGTAAAAAGTAACCAAGTTTGTGGGAATGAAAGGATGTTAGGAGAGATTAAAAATACACTAGACACATACAACAGCATATTTGAACAGGCAGAAGAAAGGATCAGTGAAATAGATGATAGGACATCTGAAATCTTAAGAGACAAAAGAACAGATAGAGAAAAGAATGGAAAAAATTGAGCAGGGTCTAAAGGAATTGAATGACAGCATGAAGTGCACACATATAAGTGTTATGGGTGCCCTAGATGGAGAAAAGAAGGCAAAAGGGGCAGACAGAATATTTTAGGAAGTATCCCCAAATTTCCCAACTCTTCTGAAGAGCCTAAATGTACATGACCAAGAAGCTCAATTAACTCCAAGCAAAATAAATACTACTAGACCTACGCCAAGACATACCAATCAGAATGTCAAATGGCAAAGACAAAGAGAGAATTTTAAGAGAATTAAGAGAAAAGCAATTCATTTCATAGTAGGGATCTTCAATAACATTGAGCACAGATTTCTCATCAGAAGCCATGGAAGTGAGAAGGCACTGGTTTGACACATGTAAGATACTGGAAGGAAAAAAAAAAACTGCAGCCAAGAATTCCTTATCCAGCAAAACTGTTCTTCAAGAATGAAGAGAAACTTAAAATAGTCACAGATAACACAAAGTGAGAGAGTTCATTAACAAAGACTGCTCTACAAGAAATACTAAGGGAAACTCTTTAGGCTTAAATTAAAAGACAAGAGAAAGAGGAATGGAGGAGAGTATAGAAATGAAGACCATGACTGAATAACTAAAAGGGTAAAAAGAAAGGCAAACATAAGATATGACAAATAAAAGCCAAAGGATAAAACAGTTGAAGTACTGCCTTTACATTAAAAACATTGTATGCTAATGGATTAAACTCCCCAATGAAAAGACACAAAGTTGCAGAATGAAGAAGAAAATAAGATTCATCCATACTGTCTATAAAAGACTCACCTTAGACCCAATGATGCAAATAAGTTGAAAGGGAAAGGTTGGAAAAAGATATTCCATGCAAACAGTAACCAGAAAAGAGCTGGGTTAGCTATACTAATATCAGACAAAATATATTTTAAATGAAAAACTATTATGAGACAAAGAAGGATGTGAAATATTAATAAAAGGGGCAATCTAACAAGAAGACACAACAATCATTTATGCACTTAACCAGGGTGCCACATAATACATGAGACAAACACTGGGAAAACTCAAGGGAGAAATACACATCCCTACAATAATAGTTGGAGAGTTCAGTACATCACTCATCAGCAAATAGAACATCTAGACAGACGATCAACAGGGAAACAGAAAACTTGGATAATATGATAAATCAACTAAACCTAAATATATGAGTTTGCTAATGCTTCTAGAATGCAATATTCCAAAAAATATGTTGGCTTTTATAAAGAAAAGTTATTAAGTTGAAAGTGCACAGTTCTAAGGCTATAAAAATGTCCAGAGAAAGCTACCTTGACTCAAGAAAGGCTAATGGTTCTGAAACACCTCTGTCAGCTGGGAAGGCATGTGGCTGGCATCTGTTGAGGTCTTTGGTTTTTGGTTTCAAACATCTTCCCTGGGGGCATTTCTTTCTGCATCTCCAAATGTCTGAGTCTGGTGTTGGCTCTGAGCTTTCTCCAAAATCTTTCCCCTTTTAAAGGACTCTAGTAAACTAATGAAGGCCCACCTTGAATGGGCAGAGTCACATCTCCATATAAACAAAAGATCACACCCCCATAATTGGGTGCATCACATCTCCATATAAGTAATCTAATCCAAAGGTTCCCACACTAAACAATA
Organism: Myrmecophaga tridactyla; assembly: GCA_004026745.1. Taxonomy (NCBI): domain Eukaryota; kingdom Metazoa; phylum Chordata; class Mammalia; order Pilosa; family Myrmecophagidae; genus Myrmecophaga; species Myrmecophaga tridactyla. Next base: position 14,498 of record PVIY010033272.1, on the reverse strand, counting down.
GATCTGGCCCCACAAGATTGGATAAGGATTAAAACATGGCTTTCCTGGGGTACAAATGGTTTCAAACCAACACATTAACAAACATAAACAGACCATTGCACCCCAAAACAGCAGGATATATATTCTTCTCAAATGCACATGGATCATTCTCCAGGAAACACCACATGCTAGGTCACAAAACAGGATTCAATAGATATTAAAAGATTGAAGTAATACAAAGCACATTCTCTGATCATAATGGAATGAAGCTGGAAATAAAAAACTCAGAAAACTGGAATATGCACATATATATGGAGGTTAAACAAAACACCTTAAACAAGCAATGGGTCATAGAAGAAATTGCAAGAGGAATCAGTAGATATCTTGAGACAAATGAAAATGAGAGTATAACATATCAAAACTTATAAGATGCAGCAAAGGCAGTGTTGAGAGGGAAATTTGTAATCTTAAATGTCTACATTATAAAAGAAGAAAGAGCTAAATTCGAATAAGAGTAGGGCATCATTCCTGACCCCACAGAAATAAAATATATCATAAGAGCCTACTATGAACAACTGAATGCCAACAAATTAGACAACTTAGATGAAATGGACAATTTTCTACAGAATGCAAGAACAACTGCACTGACTCTAGGAGAAATAGAAGACCTCAACAAACTAATCACAAATAAAGAGATTGACATGGTCACCAAAAACCTCCTAACAAACCAAAGGCCAGGATCAGATGTCTTTCCAGGTGATTTCTACCAATAATCCCAAGAAGAATTAATATTAATCCATCTTAAATTCTTCCACAAAATTAAACAGAAGGGAATGTACTTAACTCATTCTATGAAGCCAACATAAGACTAATTCCAAAGCCAGATAAAGATAGTACAAGAAAAAAAAATTACAGACCAATCTCTGTACTGAACATAAATGCAAAACTCTCCAAAAGAATACTTGCAAATCAATCCAAGAACACATTAATAGAATTATACACCATGATCAAGTATGCTTTATCCCAGATATACAGGGGTGGTTCACCACAACAAAACAACTAATGTAAGACTGCACATTAATAAATCAAAAGGGCAAAACCACATGATCATTTCAATTGACACAGAAAAGGTATCCTCTTGGTAAAAAATCCTTGAAAGATAGGGATAGAAGGAAACTTCCTCAATGTGTTAAACGTCATATAAGAAAAACCTACAGCTAACATCATACTTATAAAAGACTGAAAACTTTCCTTCTCAGATCTGGAACAAGAGAAGGATTCCCTTTGTCAACACTGATATTCAACATTGTGCTGGAAGGTCTAGCTAGAGCAATTAGGTAAGAAAAAGAAATAAAAGGCATCCAAATTGGAAAGAAAGAAATAAAACTTTCACTATTTGTAGATGACATAATCCTATATTTAAAAAGTCCCAAAAATCAACAAAAAAGATACTAAGGCTAATAAATAAATTCAGGAAACTGGTCAGATATAAGCTCAAATGTAAAAACTACTAATATTTCTATGCATTAGCAATGAGCAATATGAGGAAGAACTCAAGACAAAATTTCATTCATACACACAAAAAATCAAATACCCAGGAATAAATTTAACTAAGGATGCAAAGGCCTGCACACAGAAAACTACATAAGGAATAAGAGAAACTAAAGAAATAAAAGAAGACCTAAATAAATGCAAGGACATTCACATTCATGGATTGAAAGACTAAATATTTTTAAGATGCCAATTCTATCCAAATTGATTCACAGTTTCAATGCAATCCCAATCAAAATTACAACAACCTACTTTGCAGCAGTGAAAAAGTCAATTATCAAATTTATTTGAAGGGTAAGGGGCCCCAAATAGGCAAAAACATCTTGAGAAATAAGGATGAAGATGGAGGATTCAAGCTTCCTGACTGTGAAATATATTACAAAACTAGAATGGTCAAAACATCATGGTACTACTATAAAGAGATATACTAATCAATGGAATCAAATTGAGTTTTCAGAAATAGATGCTCACATCTATGACCAAATGAAATTTGTCAAGGCTGCCAAGTCCACTCAATTAACACATAACAGTCTCTTCAAAAAATGGTGCTGGCACTATGTAATTTAATTTGTATGCTCAGTTTATTTGAACACCATAATTACATGGATCTTTTAATAGGGCATGAGATCTTGTCAGTTTGTACAGGTTACCATGATGCCTAATACATCTCAGAGTAATTGGGAAAGAAAATAAAAAAGTGTTTGCATAGCCCCCTTGAGGGACTGAGGAAAATGTGGAAATATTAAACTTCCCCATCTGGGGAATTCCTGATATTCTCACAAGCATTAGGGACTACAAATTTAATAGGCTATGCCTGTGATCTTGGGGCTTGCCCTTATGAAACTTATTCCTGAAAAGGAGAGACTATGCCTACTTATAATTATGTCTAAAAGTCACCCCCAGAGAACATCTTTTGTTGCTTAGTTGTGGCCTCTCTCTCTAAGTGAACTCACCAAGTAAACTCACTACTCCTCCCTATGTGGGGCATGACTCCCAGGAGTTTAAATGTCATTGGCAAAATGGGACATGAACCCCAGGGATGAACCTGGATCTGGCATGATAGAATTGAGAAAGCCTTTTTGACCAAAAAGAATAAGAGAAAGGAAACAAAATAAAGTCTCAGTGACTGAGTGATTTCAAATAGCATTGAGAGGTCATTCTGGAGGTTATTCTTATGCATTATATAGATACCCCTTTTAAGTTTTTAGTATATTAGAACAGCTAGAAGGAAATACCTGAAGCTGTTGTACTATATTCCAGTAGCCTTGATTCTTGAAAACAATTGTATAACTAGATAGCCTTTATAGTGTGACCATGTGATTGTGAAAATCTTATGGTTGACACTCCCTTATTCCAGTCTATAGACAGGTGACTAAAACATAAGCACAAAAAGTAAATAAAAAACAGGGAGGATAAGGGATGTGGGATGCTTTGGATGTTCTTTTTTATTTTTATTTTTTATTCTCATGTGTATTTTTTTGAGTAATGTGAAGATTCAAAAATTGATTGTGGTAATGAATACAGAACAGTATGATGATACTTTGAACCACTGATTGTACACTTTGGAAGATTATATGGTATGTGAATATAGCTGAATAAAATTGTATTAAAAATGGTGTTGGGAGAACTGGATATCTGTACCCAAAAGATTGAAAGAAGACTCCCATCTTATGCCTATACAAAAATTAACTCAAAATTAATCAAAGACCTAAATATAAGTGCCAGGGCCATAAAACTACTATAGGAAAATATAGGTAAGCATCGAGATTTTGTGGTAGGCAGTGCCTTTTTAGACTTCATACCCAAAGCTCAAGCAACAAAAGAAAAAATAGATAAATGGGACTTCCTCAAAATTAAACACTTTTGTGGTTTAAAGGATTTTGTGAAAAAGTGAAAAGGTAGCCTACTTAATGGGAGAAAATATTTGGAAGTCACATATTCAGTAAGATTTAATATAGAGAAAATATGAAGAAATCTTACAACTCAACAATAAAAGGACAACCCCATGAACAAATGACCAGATGTCTTGAATAGATACTTTTCCAAAGAGGGAATAGAAATGGCTATAAAGCATGTGAAAAGATGCTCAACATCACTGGCTATTAGGGAAAGGCAAATCAACGCTACAATGAGACATCATTTAACATACACTAGCATGGCCACTATTAAAAAAAAAAGAAAACTACAAGTTTTGGAGAGGATATGGAGAAACAAGAATACTTATATACTGCTGGTAAGAAGGTAGAATGGTGCACTGCTGGGAAGATAGTTTGGCAGCTCCTCAGGAAGATAACATAGAATTGTCCTATGACCCAGCAATCCTGCTACTAGGTGTATACTGCAAAAAACTGAAAGTGAAGATACAAACAGTCTTTTGTACATCGATTTTCCTAGTGGTATTGTTCACAATTGTTAAAAGATGGAAACAACCCAAGTGCTCACCAATCAATGAATGGATAAACAAAATGTGATATAAATATATGATGGAATATTATTCAGCTGTAAGAAGGAATGAAGTCTTGCAAGCATCTACATGGATGATTCTAATTGTAGAGTCCAAAAATATTTGGAACAAATATTGACAGATTTGAAGGGACAAATAGATTATTTTACATTAATAATAGGAGACTACAATTCATCACTTTCAATAATGTATAGAACATCTATACAGAAGACCAATAAGGAAATAGAAGACTTGAATGATACTCTAAATCAAGTAGACTTACTAGACATATATAGAACACTTCACCAAACAGCGGTAGAATACATAATTTTCTCTATTGCACATCAGTCATTCTCCAGGATAGGCCACACACACACACAAAACCAAAAATATTGATATTATACAATGAATATTCACTGATGACACTGAAATGAAGATAGAAATCAATAACGGAGGGAGAAATGAAAAATTCACAAATATGTGGAAATTAAACACACTATTAAACAACCAATGATTCAATGGAGTCACAAAAGAAATTAGGAATTATTTTGAGGTGAATAAAAATGAAAAACAAAGATAACAATACATGAGATTCAGCAAAAGCAGTGCTGAGAAGGAAATTTATAGCTCTAAATGCTTGCATCAAATAGTGATAAAGTCTGAAATCAGAGACCTAACCTCACAACTGTATTATCTAGAAAAAGAGAAACAAACTAAACTCAAATCAAGGAGAATGAAGGAAATATCAAATAGTAGAATAGAGAAAAAGGAAACTGACAATTAAAAAACAATAAAGAGAATCAACAAAACCAAAAGATGATTATTGAAAATAATAATAATAAAATCAACAAACTTTAGACTGTGCTTCTCCCCTTTTCTTTAAGAAATAAAAGAGGAGACATTACTACCAATCCTACAGAAATAAAAGGGATTATAAGAGGATCCCACGAACAATTGTAGGCCAGCAAATGAGATGACCTACATGAAATGGACAAATTCCTAGAAACACATAAGCTACATACACTTACTCAAGAAGGAACAGAATAGCTCAACAGAACAACAACTACTAAAGAGATTGAATCAATCATCTAAACCTCCAAAGAAAAGCCCAGGATTAGATGACTTCACAAGTGAGTTTTACCAAAATTCCAGAATAATTAATGCCTATTCTGTTCACTCGATTCTGTTGTTTTATTTCCTTATCTACTTCAAAGTTTATTCCTTGCTTTTAGAGTTAATTAGAAACATCTTAACAAAAATTTCATAACTATGTGTATTCATATATATGGTCAAACATACTTTCCTCAACTTTCACCATCTTTTTCTTCCTGCCTACCTTCTGGAATGTGTTCACATGCCAATTTATCTCTCAAACCTAAGTGTATTTGTTAATTGTTTAATACAATACAAAACAGAAAAGTCTACTAAACATAATAATACAGCTTAATAAATTATTAATTAGTAAATATTAGTGCACCACATTCAAATCAAAATGTAAAATTTTACAAAATTGCCTCTTGCCAATCAAAATAATATAAGTATAAAAACTGAGTCAATTACAAAGAAATGAGCAAATAATAGAATAACACTCAATAAAACCAAAAGCTATTTATAAAAGATAAAATTAGTAACTTTTAGCTAGATTGATCAAGAAAAAAGAGAGACAATACAAATTGCCAATATCAGAAACAAAGATGGTATAACAATATATCACACAAGCATTAAAATGATAATAAAGAATATTATAAAAATATTACACTATAAATTGAACAGCTTAAATTAAATTGACAAATTTCTTGAAAGACACAGACTACCAAAGAAAACCCAAGAAAAAAAATGAGTAAATTGAATAGACCTTGTGGTACCCTTAAGCTGTTAGGTAATTCAGAAAAGGCCATATTCTTTTAATCCATTCCTATGGTGGCAGACCTATTGTGGTGTAAAGTTTTCATTAGATTATTTCAATTGAGATGTGACCCACCTCATTTAAGGTGGGTCTTAACTCTCTTTCTGGAGTTCTTTATAAGAGGGTACAAAACAGAGAGAGATAGAGAAGCTCACAGAAAAATCCCAGAAAATTTTAGAGAAAAAACCACAGATGGAGAAGTCAGAAGCTAAAGCAATGAAACCTAGGAGAGAAGGACCTGTTGACGTTGCCATATGCCTTGCATTCTGTCTATGTGACAGAGGAGATCAAACTCAAGCTCACTGGTAACTGGTCTTCAGAGAAGGTTTCATCCTGTCAATGTCTTAACTGGGACATTAAGTTAGGCTTGTAAACTTGTAAACTAATAAATTCCCATTGTTGAAAGCCAATCAATCCATTTCTGACATATTGCATTCTGGCAGCTTTAGCAAACCAAAACAAGCCTACATAAAATAAATGTTGGTTTCTAAGTTTAAAACTTTCACAAAAAGAAAAGTCCATACCCAAATGATGTTATTGGTGACTTATTCTAAATATCTAAGGTAATTATAGCACTGATTGTGCAATCACTTTCAGAAAATAAAGATAACACACCTCTTTCTTTTATATTATGAATCCAGTATAACCCTGATACCAAAATAGAAGATACTGTCATTCTAAGAAAAGAAAATTATAGATCAATATCCATCGACCTAGGACCAAACATCATTAATAAAACATTAACAAATTAATATTTTTAGTATAGGAAAAGAACTATATATCATGACCATATTGCATTTATCATAGGAAAGCAAGATTGGTTGATCGTTTGAAATTCAATCAATATGTTTCAGAAAAAGAAAGAATGAAAGAAAATAAAATGAAATTATCATCACAACAGATGAAAAAAGCAGTGGAGAAAATTTACAATGTAAAAATTAATTTAATTGTATATAGTAGCAATGAAAATGGGAACAAAATTACAAAACCAACACATATATATATATATATAAATTATTTTATATAACATACATAAATCTGTGATTCATTGGTGATATAAACTGAAAATTTAAATAAATGGTTAGGTATACTCTGCTCTTTGAAGAATAGATTCAATATTATTAAGACCAATTTTGCCCAATTGAATGATTGGTTCATCATAATCCTAATAAAAATCCCAGCAGTATTTTCATTTGAATAAAACTGACTTTAAAATTTATATAGAAATCAAAAGGAAGTAGAATAATCAAAACAATTTTGAAAGCAAAGAACAAAATTGAAAGATTTGCATTCCTTGATCTTTTTTTTTTTTTTTCACATGGGCAGACACTGGGAATTGAACCCAGGTCTCTGGCATGGCAGGTGAGAACTCTGCCACTGAGTTACCATGGCCCACCCTTTTTAAATTTTTAAATTTTTTTTACTCCCTGATTTTAAGATTTACCATAAAATACAGTAATCAGGGCCATGTTACAGCAGCAAAAAGAGAAATATATAGATCAATTAAAAATATTAGAGAATATAGAAACAAGCTCTCACCAAAACAGGTCAATTGATTTTTGACAAAGGGGCCAACATTATTAAGGTGGAAAAGATGCTTTTTGTTAAAAATTGGTACTCGAAGAACTGAATGGCTATTAAAAAACAAAAGTAAAATCTTATCCTTCCCTCACATCATACCTCAAAATTTACTCAAAGTAAAAGTTAAAAACAGAAAATTTAAAGAAGAAAACATTTGAGAAAATCTTGTAATGGTTTGGTAGGTGAAGATTTCTAAGATAGGATACCAATAGTGCAAAATATAAAAGGAAGAATTAATAAATTGGACTTCTTCTAAATTAAAAACTACTTTTTGAATATTTCCATTAAGAAAGTGAAATGATAAACCATAGTCTAGGAGAAAATATTATCACTTAATATACCTGTCAAGAATTTGTACCCAGCATAAAGATCCTTATAATTCAATAACAAGAAGAAAACCAACCCAATTTTAAAATGTGATAAAAGCTCAAAAAGACAATTCCACAAAAATAGATGTACAGATAAAGAGTGAGTACAAGACTATATACTCCTTCAGTCATCATGAAAATGAGAATTAAAACAGCAATGAGCTACACTCCTATTTTGCTAAAACTGCCAGAATGCAATAACCAGAAACGGAATGGCTTTTAAAAAGGGAAAAGTTACAATTTTACAGTTCTAAAGCCATAATATGTCCAAACTAAGGCATCCAGAGATAGATGCCTTGGCTCAAGGAAGACCAATCTTAGAAGACAGGTGGCTGGAGTCTGCTGATCATTGTTCCTGATCCGTTGCTTCCAGTTCTGGTGCCAGTGGTTTCCTCTCTAGGCCTTCCCTTAGTTTCTCCTGTGTATACAGCTACTTTGGAAGATAGGTTGGTAGAGTTACCATTGACTCATGAATACCAATTGGTGGGTACTTACTAAATAGAAATAAAAAAGACCTGCCCATATAAAGACTTGTACATGAATCTTCATAGAAGCTTTATATCATAATAACCTAAAGCTAGAAAAATCCCAAGTTCTATTAACAAGTTAATGGACAGATTGCAGAATAGTTATATGAGAGAATATTATACATCAATACAAAGGAATATACCACCAAATACAATTTGCTGAGCAAAAGAAATAGTACATACTGTATGATTTCATTTATAAGAAACTCTAGAAAAGAAAAAATTTTCCAAGGGCTGGGAGATAAAGAGATTGTCTGAGGAGAGGCCTAGAGGATTTGAGCTACAATTGAAATATTAGTTAGCTTGATTGTTACAGTGGTTATGTATGTGAATTCATTTGTCAAATTGCATAAAGCTTTACATTTGATAAAGTTATATTTAATTTTATATAAATTATATAAATTTATATAAGTGGATATTTTTTTTAATTACTTTTTTTTTGGAAAAAGTAACTACTATCCAGACTTTTATGGTAATCCTTCCCTTCCTTTTATTTATCATTTCTCCTTAGGTGACAAATGGGATTATTCAGGATGCATTATTTTTTCTCTGGGTTATTTGCTTGACATTATGTCTATAAGATTCATGGCATACACATAGCTATTCATTTTCATTTCATACACCACTATATGGATATGCTAGTGTGGGTGGGCATATGCTTTATTTCCAATTTGGGGCTATTCTGTTTAAGCCAGTTTGAATGGGATTCTATTACTTGCAAATAAAGACTTGGCAAAATAATAGATTGTTTAATCAGTCCTATATTATCAATTATAAAAAGATTTTCTGATTTTTTTGAGCCCCCTAACTACTAAAGTTATTAGTATACATAAACATAGATATAAACATAAATATTATCGCCATTTCTTAGGATTAATTCACTAAAGTATAATAAATGTGTCAAAGTAGTGATGATTTTAATTTTTTGGATAATCATTGCCAAACTTTCCTTTAGAATTACTGTATTAATACATTCTACCAACAATTTAAAAACTATTTTATTTTGAAAAACTTTCAAACTTTCAGGACAGTTAAACAATACAAATCCTATACAGAGAACTCCAACATATCCCTATGCCCCTGATACCCAGAGCCACCAATGTTAACATTTTGCCACAATCGTCTTATTATTCTGGCTATCTTTTCATCATTCTATTCATCTATCTATCTATCTATCTATCTATCTATCTATCTATCTATCTATCTATCTATCTATATCTATCTATCATCTATCTATCATCTATCTATCTATTTCTATATGTGTCTGTCCATGAACCCATTTTCTGAGTGTTAATTGTATACATCACACTCCTTGAACCCTTAATAATATCATGTACCTTTCTTAAGAACAAGAATATTCATTTATATGTCTACCTTAAAGTGCTATCAAGTTCAAGAAAACTAAAATTGATATAAAGCCTACAGTTTATATTGTATTTTTTACATATGTACCGATCATACGCCTTTGAACCTTCTCTCTCCTCATAAGATCCTGTCCAAGAGCATGTATTGCCCTTAATTGTCATTGTCTCTTTAGCTTTTCTCTCTTTTTTCTGTTTACTAGGGAAGATACATACAACATAAACTTTCACATCTCAACCATTCCCAAGTATACAATTCAGTGGGATTAATCGCATTCACTAAATTACAGCACCCTTACACCTTCCTTTACTAAAACTTTCCCATTTCCCCAAATAGAAACCTACACCCATTTTAATTTAACTCCCCATTTACCTCGTCCCCATATACCCTGTCCACTCTGCCGTTAGCAACTTGTGCTCTAATTTCTGCCTCTGTGAGTTTGCAAACTCTTCAATATTTTCTTTGTAATTACCATGGGGCTTAATTTTAACATCCTCAATCTGTAACAATCTAATTTGCTTTGATACCATCTTAACTTCAATAGTATACACAAACTATGTTCCTATACCCTCCATTCTCCCACCTTTATGTTTATACATTGGGTCCAAAATCACTGATTCCTCACTACAATTTGTGCATTTGGCTTTTAAATCTTGTAAGAAGTAAAAAGTTGAGTTAAAATCCAAAAATATAATAAGTACTGGTATTTACATTTACCCCAGTGGAAGACAGCTTTTCCATTCCTAGCAGATTGACCTTTGCAAGTGTTCTCTTTCAGGGTTTATACATACAGGGTTTAAAGAATAGCTCCAGGCCAAAGTGCAGGAACCTTCCTGATACATTCTGAGCATGGTCTTGTTTTAGACATGCATAAATGGTCCTAGGAATTCCTCCATTTACTCAGATACAATTGCCTTCTTTTATCTAGGAAACAGTTTCCTCGAAGTTCTGGGCACTGCACTGTACATCCAGCAATCCCTTGCCTCATGCAGCCCAACTTGACTGCCCCCCCACAGTATTATATACGAGAATTCTATGAGTTGCCTTCTACATGCAGGACAAGTTTGGACTGCTCAGTCCCCCAAGCCACCCCCAGACTGATTGGGCCAGATATATATGCTCCTAATATGTATACAAGAGTTACTGTGCTCCCCCTGGAACCAGGACCAGGGATTTGTTCACTGAGAGCACAATCTAGGTCTGTGTTGAGTTGGTGAGGGGTAGGGTAGAGGACCACAAGGACACTATATGATTCTACTTGCTTTTAAGAAAACTTTGTCTTAATTGGGCAATCACCCTGTTACTGCAGTTCTTTGACTATTATCTGGATCTCTGAAAAAGATCTGCCAGTTCTTGCTGGTTGTTCAAAGCTTCTGTTGGGGGAGGGAGACCTGAAGTATCTCATTCCACCATCTTGATCCCATAAATGTTTCATTGCAAGTGTACGTGTCATTGCTTATGTATTTATTCTGAGACATGTATACATTTAATACTTTCTATATTGATAGGTGCAAATTTCTTATTATTATGTTGAAGTTCTTCTGACTTTTGTTTTTTATGCTCTTATGGACTCATGTTTATGAAACAAGGCCAAGCTCTAGGACAGAGTAATGCTCAAGAAAAAATTTCAGTGTAGGCTTCATATTTAGTCATAACAGATGTGATGGTTAGGTTTTGGTGTCAGCTTGGGCAGGTGATTATGCTCAATAGTCTGGTCAGGTAGGCACTGGCCTGACCATTGCTGCAGGGATATTTCTTGTTGGTTGATGAACTGGAGGACTGGTGTATTAAATCATTGGTCAGTTTATTGCATCTATGGCTGATTACATCTGTGATCAAATAAGGTGTATTTCCCACAATTAGATAATCCAATCAGTTAAAGACTTTTTTAGGTGGGAAGAGAGAATCTTTCACTGCTTCTTCAGCCAGTGATCCTTTCCTGTGAAGTTTGTCCAAACCTTTCATCAGAGTCACTGGCTTCACAGCATGCCCTATGGATTTTGGACTCAAAATCTCATATTTACAGATTTCTCCTGATGGTTCTATTTCTCTTGAGAACCCTGACCAACACAATATATTTGTCTAAATTCCACTGATCTTTTCCAATTAGCATATACAATAGTTTAAACCTTATAAGCCCTCTAAATAAACTATCACTAATGAAGCTATCAATGCATTTATAATTTTGGGGAACAGATATTATCAAGAGTTAAAACTCTGGATTTCTTTACATTCATGGTGTCTAACCCCTGTTTCTCCTTAAAACAGAAAAATGTCACCCACTGATTATAAATTCCTCATGGCTTCAAACAACAGAAAAATATAGTAAGTAAAATAAATGAACAAACAAATAAATCAATACATAAATAAGGCATGTTTGCTTGTACATGCATGTGTGTCCCGCTTCCCTTGTGCCAGGTTTCCTGTGCTATTAGCAGTTCATATTTTTCTATACATCAAATTAATTATAATGTGGCATATATTCTCTGATTTCCCCCAAATATCAGTGAATTCCTGCCAAATCAATTTTCTGCTTATAGTTGGCTCATTGTTTGGGTCCAGATGGAGTTCATGCAAAGACTGGGCTGGTGCTGCTGCGAGACGAAAACACATGCCAGGCACAGAAGTAGACATAGATTCATTAAGACTTACAAATATAAGAAATTCTCTGGATTCTCCAGTCTAACATTTAGCCAATGTTAGTGCTAGTCACATCCACCTCATAGGACCTTAGTTTTTGAGCCTGTGCTTTTGTCCTTTTTCCTGTTTTCAAAAGCAGCCTGCTTGGTGTCATCACTTTCCCAAGTGTGACCTTTCCTAATTAGCATATACAACAGTTTAAATATTTGAGCTAAGTGGGGAATTAAAGGTTCTTCAATGTCCTAGTAGTCCTAGTTTGGCCATTAATTGCTTTGGCTTATGCAATGTAGGAAAACATTGTAACTTATCAATTACTGCAGAAGGAATAGTTTCTGTCTTATGCGACCACATAACACCCAAGAATTTGCAAGAATAGCCAGGGCCTAGTAGATTGTCATGGTTGATTGCCCAATCCCTGGCTCTTAAGATGGAAATTAAGATTTCTGACATCTCTTTTAGTTCTGAAAGAGAATCATTGGTAAACATAATATCATCAATATAATGAAATCAAGTCACAGATTTGTTTTTGTTTTTCCCAATTGGCCAAGTTTTTTTGCCATGAGGTTGTGGCAAATGGTTGGGCTATGTAGATAGCCTTGTGGAAGCATGATGAAAGTTCTCTGTTGTCCTACTAAGGTGAAGACAAAAAGCAGGTTGACTAGCTTTATTTAAGGGAATACTGAGGAATGCATTAGGTAAATCTAAAATAAAGTGATAATGGCATAAATGAGTGCTAATTTCTTGTAGTAAGAAGGTGATGTTTGGAATTGCTGTATACAAAGGTGGCATTGCTTTATTTAATTCACAGTAATGCACTGTCATGCACCAGTTTCCATCAGATTTCTGTACAGGACACATAGGGGTATTATAAGGGGTATGGATTGTTACTAATATTCTCACTCTTTCTAGTTTCTTAATGGTTGCAGAAATCTCTTGATGTCTCCTGAAAGCTTATATCATTTAATAGCTACAATCCTCCGAGTTTGCAGTACTTTTACATGGGATCATTTTGGCTACCCCTTTAAGACCACTTTCACTACTCTACACTGGAGGTAAAATTCTCCCAAGGTAGCTTGTAGTGTGAAATTTAGAGAAGATCAATTCCTAATATATATTTGGGTATAGAATAAATATATATAATGTGTTCCTGGGGAGAAGCGTGGCAATCTCCCAATTTGAAAAATCAAATTATATTACTTGAGTCTGATTACCTTTCCCCCATAGCCATCTATGGCTAGCAGAGGTCCATTAAATTGGGGTACATTTTCATAAATTAGAGTACAACCAGCCCCAGTTTCTACTAGCACTTACACTCTCTATTAGTAGGGAACCAATAAATAATTAATCCTACACGTGGACTCTGATCCCTGGGATCCCTGATTATCACTCATACTCAGAGGTCTTGACTCCTCCCCTATAGGAGGGGAAAGGAAGCTTGTCAAGTCCCCTCCAGGGTATAGAGGATTCTTGTGTTTTTAAAGAGGGTTTCTTAGTTTATCTTCCCCTTCAGCTGTCCAGGGATTTATTTTAGTAAATCTTTTGTCTCTGGGTAATTTGCTCTATAGTTTAATTAAAACAGCATTTGATTGTTTATCTATGGTTTCTAGTTCTGTCTCCATGGCAATTAGATCAGTCCACATTTGCTTATATGAAAACTGATTATCACTGTCATGTTCTTGGGCAATCTTTCCCATGGCTCTCACTCTTCTTTCTGGAGCTGCTCTGATTCCCTGAGATCTGCCATGGCTTGAGTAGCTCTCAAAATGGGTTTTCCAATTAAAGAACCCAAAATGGACATTATGGTTCCTAAAAATTATTAGGATTAATGTGCAGAGTGGTGTCTTTCATTCCCAATGTAAAAATTTCATTGTCAGGACCTGCAAAATTCTCAGAATATATTGCCTGTTTCATCCCAAGGCTCTGCAGAACAACTTGCAATCATTTCACAGATTGCCAATGAGGGGTAGTGTGTGGGATATCTCCCTCATTGGGCCAGGCAGCCTTGCATACAGCTATTAGCCAGGCTAACAAAGATACTGTTTCTTCATTATTTAGAGTCATATACAGGTGCTGGAATAAGGATGGGTGCATTGTAATAGATCATAGCTTACTCATTTCCATCCCAGTTAATATTATGTTCC